>JBBPBX010060197.1:0-21524 GCA_038048925.1 Garcialebias charrua
AACACAGAACTTCCGGTTACATTTCAAAATAAGAGCAAGATAAATGGGTAGGGGGGAGGGCCAAATGTTTGTTTGTTAATACGTAGCCATTACATTAAAAAACAAAATCTGTTTTGGTTGTTGAATAATGTCAAAATAGTTTTTTTATTTATTATTTTTTATTAAAGTTTTATTCATTTTACATATAAAAAAAAACCCATAAAAGATCATGAAAAAAACCCATTTCATAAATATGTGGAAAAAAAATCAAAATACATCAAATGAAAGGTGGCAGCAAGAAGAAAGAATTCTTAAAAAGTTAAAATTGATTCATAAGGAAAGATAAATAATGTAACCAAAATAATAATAATAATAATAATAAACTTTATTTGTATAGCACCTTCCTACAATGCCTTGCATTGACCAAGGTGCTTAACAGGATGGAAAAGATTAAAACAGGTACGATAAATCAGTGAAAATAAAAACAGCAGCAATAAAAGGAGGCAGTGGAAATAAAAATACTAAAATACCAAATGTAATAAAAGTTACAGACTGAAAGCTTTTTTAAACAAGTGGGTCTTCAGTCTGGTTTTGAACAGACTGAAGACCCACTTGTTTAAAAAAGTGATACTCAAATTGGCTTTGGGACAAAGGGTGTTTCCTTTAACTTCACATTTTCTTGTTCAACCTTTTAAAGCAGTCACTGCAGATGAGTGATTGTCAGTTTCTGTCAGATTTCTGCAACTGGAGCAGGTATTTCTGCTTAACTGGTTAACTTCCTCAGTTGCCTCACATTTTAAGGGTCAATCCATGTTTCAGATCTCATAGAAGAGCACTTCTAAAGAGCACATTTTGTTTTTAGCTTTTGTTTTGGGCCATTATCTCATTACAGGACTCATGATCTTTAATTGAGACCAGACGTTTTGATAAATAGGAGCAGATTTCACTTCAGATGCTTCATATTTCATTGTACCAGGCACTTGAACCCCAAACCTCAAGCCAACCTGTGTCAGGTGCAGCCTACAACCCAAGAACAAAAGACAATCATCTTGAGTTTGACAGCAGATATTACACTGTTTCTTAGAAACGTTCAGTTTTAAAAATGAGCTGACGTAACGTACCTAAAGAGCCAGAAAATACAGCTAGCCAGTCAGCGTTTGCTCTCTAGAAACACCTATTCTCCAAAAACACCCACTTTCTGTCTGCAGACAACCCTTTCTCACCACGTCATCCTTTTATTTTTTTATTTATTTTATTTTATTTTTATCTTTGAGCATTGGGAGTTTTGTTTGCACCCTTGGTTCAACTTGTCACCAAACATGATAGTCTAAAATAAAAGGAAACCTGTGAAATTGAAACAAATAATTCTAAATTATTTTGTTGTTTTTTTTGTGTTCTGCAAATTAAGTAAAATGTAATTCATAATTCATTTTTTTTGTAAGCAAACATAAACTAGCAGTACAAAGTATGATCAAGGCACATCTCCTGAAGGTAAAACCTAATACAGTAAAAATTGCATTTTCAAATAGCCTATATGCCACGGACTTCCGTTCCAGCACTTCCGCATTCTTAACCCGTAAGACGCACTTCCGGTTTGCAGTCAACACGGTGTTAGCGATGGCGTTCTTCACGAGATCTCTGCAGGACTTGCCGACAGTCACTGTTAATAATGTCTACAGAATAATTCAGACCTTCTCTAAAGCGCCCACATTAAGAAGGATAAAGGATTTAAGCTTTGTGTCCAACTACATAAATAAATATGAAGGTAAGTCGGTATTTGTTTTCAGTTCACCAAACTGCCTCGTAGGCTAACACAGCTAACATAGTTAGCCTTGCTAATCTGTTGAGTAAACGTGTTTTGTCTGTACAATGTTTTCTTATTAACACAAATGTTAGTTTCAAACAAGGAGGCAGGAGAAGTACAGTTAGGGCTGAGTGTTTACAGTCCATGAGGAAGAGCCAGAAGCCCCACTGTTTGAGTCAAAGCCACCTGACAGTTCAGTTTCAAACAAGGAGGCAGGAGATTTAGAGCAGATTTAGAAACAAAAGTTATTTTAATTCAAGTTTGTACAAAAGTTGAGCTGAAGTCAAACCTGTTAAATCACTGTTTGTAGCAGGCCTTAATAAGAGATGTTTTCTTTCACTGCACAGGACACGGCAGGTGTTGGTGATGATGAGGGAACCCCTGGTCCAGCCTAGATGTTTGTGAGACGTGGGAAGACACCACCGCTACAGCTCAAACATGAGGGAAGCAGTGAGGAGCTGAGATTGGATCCAAATACAAACAAGTTGTTCCACTGAGGCACTGTAATCTGACTGATTACATGTTTTTAAATCTCCAAAAGCAGTCGAGGAAGCTGGGAGTTAGTCAGAAGATGTAATAATAATAATATAATTTAAACAGTGTTTAAATATTGTGCCTCATTTAGCTTGACTCATACGTTTTGTACAGTAATGTAACATCATCATCAAATTTCTTTTTAATAAAATGGCTAAAACTGGACTCTAAGCCTGTCTTAAACCAAAATACAGTACACATTTTTTTGGGGTGATAATACATCAATGAAGACAAAAGTCAGAATGTTTTGAACATTTTATTTTCTTACAAGTAGTAAGTAGTGTGACTGTAGTGTCAGGGTAGTCCTTGAAGTCTGCAGGTAGATTTTTATGTATCTGCTCTTCAGGTAGAGCACACAACCTGTGTAATGTTGATTATGTGCATACATATATATGCACATAAAGTTTTAAATATATATATATATATATATATATATATATATATAATATATATATATATAATATATACACATATATATAATATATATTATTATATATACTGTATGTGTATATATTTATATATATATATTTAAAACTTTATGTGCATGTTAGCTTATATTACTAGCTTGAAATACTTGCAGTAGTTCATTCAAATTCATCCTGCTGCATTGTTATATCCGTCTCTCTTCAGGACTTTGTGAATATTATAATTACTTTTTCACTGTGCATGCTTTTAGTATACAGTAGTTTGTTCTTTGATTTTTAGCAAGTCAAATCTGCTCTTCTCATCCTGAGCACTTCATTGTACTGTTAACTCTGTGTTAACCTGTATAAGACAAATAAACACAAGTTGAACTTGATGGGGAGTTCCTCTCAGTTCTTGGTGAACACCGACCATGAATGGCAGAGCAGAGCAGTCACATCAGGAGGTCAGATGATGCAAACCTGGAAAAAACAAAACAAGTGTTCATATTTACCTACAAGTAAAAAACCAAACAGAGAACTCTTTATGAGAGTTATGCTTTAAAATAAATAATTACATCTCAGGAAATTAAATGTTTAATTGGAGTGAAACAGTTCTGGTTTCATATTAAAGGAAACAGCAGAGAATATTTCAGAGGTGTAACAGCCCTGAAGTTACTAAGAGTTTACAAACATATTTACAGAAAACATATGTTAAAATCTGAATATTGAGCCGGTCACGTGACCCGGACCAATATGGACGCTTAGAAGTTTGCTCTGCCCCAGGACTCTACTAATTTTCCGATTTTCTACCTCTGACACTTATATTTTGTAAGACATCGAAGATGCCGAAGCCACAACGAGACAAGGAATTTCCTATCTTTACATCGACGGGCAAAACAAGAGCCGCTCAGCAGCAAATACGCGAGGCTAGCGAGGCAGAGCTAGCTGCTGCTAGCACACCGGAGCTAGCGTTAGCAAACCAAACTACCATGGAGCAGATTTTGGCCGAATTAAAATCTGTGTCTTCCAGGGTAAATGGAATGGATGAAAAGGTTGGCGCACGTCTCGATGGCATTGATGGCACTCTGAGTGAGATAAAAGTATCCATTACCTCTGTGGAGGACTCCCTCTCGTCTTTGGCCAGTCGAGCGTCACAGCTGGAGAAGCGCGTAGAGGAGGCTGAGGAAAGGATTTCTGCTGCGGAGGACCGCTCGGAGGACCACAGCTCTCGTTTAGCCTCCATGGAAAAGACGGTGGAGCGTCTCTTGCTGAAAGTGGATGATTTGGAGAACCGTGGTCGCCGCAAGAACGTGAAGATCATCAATCTTCCCGAAGGGACGGAGGGTTCTGTCCCCTTGGTGGATTTCCTCCAGTCAACTCTTCCAGCTCTGGTTGGCCTTCCTCCCGACTTCCCTTCACTGGAGATCGAGCGGGCCCACCGGGCTCTGGCCCCCATCCCCGACCAGGGCAAGCCTCCGAGGAGTGTGCTGGTTCGGTTTGTGACATTTTCACAGCGGGAGGCTGTTCTTAGAGCTGCTTTGAAGAAACGGGATATCCAACATGGCGGCTCCCAGCTGCGCTTCTACCCCGATTTGTCCTCCGAGGTCCTGCGTAAAAGACGTGAGTTTGACACCGTGAGGAGAGCGCTGGCTCAGCTTAATAAGTACCGTGGATTCGCTTATCCAGCTCGCCTCCGGTGTCTGCATGAGGGTCGGATTCGCCTTTTTGACACTCCGGAGTCGGCTACTTTGTTTCTGGACTCGATTAAGTAAGGTAACTTTTCGTTCTCCATTGCTTTTCCTGTTCTTGATGACGAAGTAGAAAGTCGGACATCTTGCTCAGTTCTCTCTGACTGTTCCATCTTTTTCACATTAAGTTCTGGACTATGAAAACATGTTTAAACAAAGAATCATTTCATTTCATACATTTTAGGGTGCGTTGGACTATATTATGGCATTTAAATGCTCTCTCTTTTTTCTATTATAGAGACCGGACACAGAAAAATAATTTTATTTTCTTTCATACATTTTAGGGCGTGTCGAACTATATTATAGCATTTAAATGCTTTCTGTTCTATTGCAGAGACTGGAAGCGAATAGAGATAAGGCAATGCGTGCTGGTACTGGACTTTTTTTCGCTTACCCATGCATCATTATTTCACTTTATTAATATTTCTATATTTTTGTACACATCTTATTTTCCTAGTTTTTTATTTAATGGAGAGAGGACTGTAGGTGGTTAATATTTATCCTGGGGCATTGATGCGGTTTTTGGGTGTCCTGTTTGTTTCTGTGATCACACTGTTTAGATATAGCTTTGTTAAGTTAAACTTAGGTTTTATAGTGACTTCTTTTGGGATGTTTTTTTCCTGCCAATTGGGGGCAGGATGTGGGTGGGTATGTGCTGTTTGTCATGGGGTTTTGTCTTGTTTTGTTTGTAGCTGCTCCACAATAATTCTGGTTTTCTCCCCTTCATGTTTCCTTTTGGTCTCAGTACTTCATCCATTTTCTTTTAATATCATTTATTGTACGTTAAGTCAGTATGCCTCGGCCACTTAGTCTCATTTCCTGGAATGTCCAGGGACTAGGTCATGTAATTAAGAGGAAGAAAATTTTGACTTTTTTAAAAAAACAGCAAGTTGATATTGCACTCCTCCAGGAGACTAGGCTATCTGATATGGAACATTTAAAACTAAAAAGAGATTGGGTGGGCAATGTTTATTTTTCTTCTCACCCGCAGAACAAAAAGGGCTCAGCCATCCTCATTAATAAGAAACTCCCCTTTACTTTGGTGTGTGAGGAAAGAGATTTGGAAGGTAGATTTATTCTGATTAAGGGTTTAATTGCCGGCCAATCTATAACCATACTTAACGTTTATGCCCCTAACAATGATTCACCTAATTTCATTTCGCAAATAATTTTACTGTTTAACCAGCATTGTGATGGTCTGGGCTTGCTGGCGGGCGACTTCAATTGCATAATGAATGCGGGTTTAGACAAATCCTCCTCGGCACCTGTATCCAACCCTAAAGCCTCCTCTGCCCTTAGAGAACTAGGTTCAGACATTGGGCTGATCGATGTGTGGCGTCAACTGAACCCTAAAGTAAAAGACTACTCTTTTTATTCACATCCTCATAACTCATACTCTAGAATTGATTATTTTTTTATCCCAAAAAGTTATTTACACTCTGTTCTGTCTTGCTCTATGGGTTCAATTGCCCTTTCAGATCATGCCCCTATTTATTTACAACTTGATTCCGCTTTTAATACTGTGAGGACCCCCATCTGGAGATTTAATACCTCGTCCCTGAACAATAACCCTTTTTGCACCTTTGTTAAGAATGGTCTTTTACAGTATTGGTCTGACAATGAATTCTCCCCAGTTTCTTCTGCCATGATTTGGGATGCGGCCAAGGCCACCCTACGAGGGCAGCTCATCTCTTACAGCGCTTTTCAGAAAAGAGTTCTGGAGGAAAATAGAAAAAAACTGGAGAATGAGGTGTCTAGGTTGGAACATATACATAAACAGTTTCCTACATCAGGGAATCTGAAGACTTTAATCGCTGCTAGAACAAAACTAAATATGGACTATACCCGCCATGCCCAGAAGCTGTTACTTTATACTAAACAGAAATATTACGAATTTGGTAATAAGTCAAGCCGTTTGCTTGCCTATCAATTAAAGAAACAAATTAATGATCGTTCTATTAACAGGATAAGAACATGTAATGGGGACGTTACTTGTGATCCATCTGCTATTAATAACACCTTCAAGGATTTTTATAAAACTCTCTACACGGCTGGTAAAACCGAGTCAGATATTGGTTCCTATTTAGATAGTATTCCCCTGCCCTCAATTTCAGAAGAGGCTGGCTCTGCCCTTGATGCTGCCTTTACACCTGAGGAGGTCTGGATGGCAATCCAATCGATGCCGAACGGAAAGTGTCCTGGTCCAGATGGATTCCCACTGGAATTTTATAAGAAATTCTGGCCGGAGATCCATCCCATACTTTTACCTGCCATAAACGACATATTAGTAGAAGGGGTTCCTCCGTCCTGGAATTTGGCCTCCATCAGTTTATTGCTGAAGAAAGATAAAAATCCCTTGGATTGCACATCTTATAGACCTATCAGTCTCCTTAATGTTGACTACAAAATTGTTGCCAAGGCGCTGGCACGGAGACTAGAAAAAATTCTTCCAACTATAATAAACCCTGATCAGACGGGTTTTGTGAAATCTAGATATGGAACAGATAATGTGCGTCGTACACTGAATGTCATTCATTATCTTAATCAGCATAAAGACCCTGCTCTGATTGTCTCTCTCGATGCAGAAAAGGCCTTTGATCGGGTAGAATGGCCCTTCTTATTCTCTGTCTTACAGAAATTTGGGATGGGGCCTAATTTTATTAACTTGGTTAAAGCCTTTTATTCCAATCCAGTGGCCATGGTAAACACTAACGGTTTTCTGTCGGATGGTTTTTCTGTTCAGAGGGGTTGTAGACAGGGGTGTCCCCTGTCACCTTTGTTGTTTACGTTATTCATTGAACCTTTAGCGGAGATTATTAGATCTAGCACAGACATATCTGGAATCAGAATAGGTGGAGATAACCATGTGATTTCTCTTTTTGCGGATGATGTCCTTTTATACTTGAAAAACCCAGATATATCAATCCCGGCGGTACTTAGCTCCATAGATAGGTTTGGTGCACTTTCAGGTTATAAGATTAATTTGGGTAAGTCTGTTGCTTCTCCTTTCAATATTCCTCAAGATATGGTGCTTCAGTCTACCTTTCATATGTCTGAAAAAGGGTTCAAATATTTAGGCATCCATATCACTCCTGCATTGAAAGACTTATTCTCATCAAACTACTCCCCCCTAGTTCTGAACATTAAGAATGATCTATCGAAATGGTCTACTTTACCTATGTCACTTCTAGGTAGGGTTAATACAATAAAAATGAATATTCTCCCTCGTTTAAATTATTTATTTCAAAACCTCCCTTGTTACTTGTCCCTCACATTTTTTAAATCCCTTAATTCTCACATTTCTCGTTTCATTTGGAACAATAAGCATCCACGAATTAAGTTTTCCACGCTTACTAAACCCAAACATTCGGGAGGTTTGTCTCTACCCAATATGCAGCTTTATTACTGGTCCGCTCAGCTTAAAACTATGTCAGACTGGTTTTCTAGTAGAGACAACTGTTTATGGCTTGATCTTGAATCTTTATCATGCAGTCCTAGAAGGTTAAGCTCCCTCCCCTTTATCAATAACTTAGACCAATTGGATACAGTAAAGGAAAATGTGGTAGTTTACAGTACTTTATTAGCCTGGCAAGACATAAAGAAATACCTGAACATCCCTTCATTTATCTCGATTCGATCCCCTCTGACTTTAAACCCAGACCTACCAATCTCCGTTAGAAGTATTGGCTTACTGAATTGGTCTTCTTCTGGTCTGACTGATTTTTCTGATCTTTTGATTTCTGGATCTATTAAATCATTTAATCAAATCAGGGATGAGAGTAACATTCCTCAAAAAGATTTTTATAAATACCTTCAAATACGGCATTTTATGGAGTCATTGTTTAGGTCTAATGCTTTTCGTAGGGAGTTGACGGATCTGGAAAATACTCTGGTTTCAACCAAATCCCCCAAGGGTCTGATCTCTAAGTTCTATGTATCCTTACTTAGCTCTGAACCATCAAGTTTTGACTCTGTCAAGCGGCTATGGGAACAGGATCTGGAGGTGAAATTTAGTTCTTCAGATTGGCTTAAGATTTGCAATGGAACTTTTCCTCAATGTACTTCTATTTCTATACATGAGCAAAATTTTAAATTATTTTACAGATCTTACTATACCCCTGTTCGTCTTCAGAGAATGTTCCCCGACCGCTCCAACTTGTGCTGCAAATGTTTGAAGCATAGAGGTACTTTTTTCCACCTGTTCTGGTCATGTGACTTACTGCAGACTTTTTGGAAGGGCATCCATTCAGTGACTGAAAAGATTTTGGGTGGTTGCTTTTCTTTATCTCCTAAATTTTATCTTCTAAATGTCTTCCCTAATCATTTGGACGCACAGTCTAAATCTTTGTTTACAATTCTTTGCTTTCTTGCCAAGAAGTGTATTTTGCTACAATGGATTTCACCACATCCCCCCACAGTAAACATGTGGCTCACGCAGATATCTGCCATCCTTCCTTTAGAAAAGCTGACCCATGATCTTAATCACAAATCAGATGTATTTCTGACATTATGGGGTCCTCTTGAGTCTTTCCTGCTTGGTTCCTAGGATTTTAGTATTTAATTATGTTGTATAGCTCTATTTGTTCTTGTTGTTTTTTATTTTTTATTTTATTATTGCTGTTCCTCGTTTATTTTGATGGCTGTAAGGCGATATCGACTGGAGGAAGAGTCTGAGACCTTAATTCTTGTTTATGTGGAGTATTTTGTTGTAGTTCTGTTTTTGTATGTGGGTTGTGTGTGTGTGTGTGTGTGTGTGTGTGTGTGTGTGTGTGTGTGTGTGTGTGTATATGTAGACAGCACAGGGTTTTTCTTGTTTTTTGTTGTTGTTGTGTTGTAAATAATTGAAAATCAATAAAAAATATATAAAAAAAAAATCTGAATATTATTTTAAAAGTATGTAGTTACAAACTTTTATTAAATCACTCATCATGACTCCAACATTAAATCTACAAGTGCAGGGTGTGGAGTCGAGTGATAATCGTGTTTCTTACTGAGCTGCAGCTGCTGTTGTTGTGTTCTCCTCCTCCTCGCTGTCCTCTCTGCTGCTTCTCCCAAAGCCCCGGTCATGGAAGTGGAAGGGAGAATTATTCCACTGGAACAATGCAGGTACAGCTCCTTTTTAACCACTGTTTGATGCTGGCTCTTGAATATTCTGAGGTTTAAAACGCCGGCTACAACCGAGTGTTAGCTTTAAGGCTAACTCGGTTAGCCACGAACTCTGGCATTAAAATATAAAAAACTAAGCGCTCTATTGTACCTGCTATTCACTGGACACAACGGCACACAACAAATCTCTCTTGTTGTACCAGTAGCTCGCAGATAATTTACCTTTTGTGTCTTTTACATGGTCTAGTTCTAGAAGCTACCGCTAACAACACCAGCAGTAGATGAGAGCCGGAAGTGAAGCGTACGAGTTACATTTTAACGGAAGTACGTCACCACTACCCGTGGCATATAGCCTATTACCGTTATGGTGTTTCCTTATTTTGCATATAAAATTGTATCCATTATATTTATGGTATTTTTATGTTGCCTGAAGTCAGTTGGTTATGGCAGTCATTTTAAATTGAGCTTACTTCAGAAGTGAATCAGTTTTATTTTTCATTCAATTTACTTACCTACTGAGTTTTTATTATTATTATTATTATTTTGTTTTGCATTTGTAATTATTTCTATCTCAACATGTTTTGTTTTGTTTTTTCTTCCAACTGGGGTACATCTGGACCTGCCATTCTTTGTTCATTTGTGTCTACTTCCTGTCCTCTCAAACCCAGCCAGTCAAAGCAGTTGGCCGCTTGTCTTGAGTCTGGTTCTGCTGGAGGTTTCTTCCTGTTAAAAGGGAGTTTTTCCTTTCCACTGTTGCCATTGTGCTTGCTCAGGATGTGAGACTGCAATGAAGTGAAGATTCAACGAGTCTGCTGCCTTCTTTAGATAGAGAACGTTACGAAATGGCTTTTCTATGTATGTGAATGTTTCTGTAAAGTGCCCTGGGACAACTTTGTTGTGAATTGATTGGCGAAATAAACTGAATTTAGTTAAATTGAACTGAATTGAATTGAATTTGTATTTATTTACCTTAATGGTTCATTGGTTTGGTAGCAGACAAACAAACCTGCTCATGGACACAGGCAAAGTTATGTGTTATATAAATGGCATCTTATAAATGTTTTATGCATATCTATTCAGCAGCAACACAGTGAGCATTTAATTTAGTTAATGGAGTCCCTTTGCAACGACTCCTAGAAACTGTGCCACTCCCCAAGAATCCAACAACCCAGTGTGTGGTTTTGAAATGGAACTGATAATAATCAATGGCATTGTCAATGGACCAATGATGTCAAAAGCATCTGGCTCTGCTGGTCCCACCAGGCTAACCAGATAAAGAAGGTTTGAAATTGAACACAAAATGAGCAAGATATACAGTACTCTTTTGGTAGAAACCAAAATAATTATCTGTCTTCTGAGGGATACGGACATAATAAAACTTTAGATGGTTGCAGATTTTCCAGTGGCATAGGGGGGCTAGGTATGGGTACACATTATTCATTCATTCAAGACAATGTGTTAGCATTAATAGTCTTGGAAACTTGTGTTTGTTCACCCAAGTGGAGGATTTTCATCTACCAATGAGCAAACAGGTTTCCGTTATTTTTTTTCTGTACATGTTTATGTTTGTTTATGTTTATTAAATTTGTTCTTTTTTTTTACAAAAGAAACACAATACAAGACAATCCCATAAATGATAATGTACAAAATATAAAAAAATGAAAGGTAGCAGAAAGAAGAATAAATCTTATTATATCTGCCCCTTTTTTCAAACAATCAGATTAAACAATAATAATCTTCCACCAACAGTACAAAATGACTTACTCTTTCTAATCAGATTAAACAATAATAATCTTCCACCAACAGTACAAAATGACTAACTCTTTCTAATTTTCTAACTAATACAATACACAATACGTCATTTCATATATATTTTTTTAACAAATTCATTTTGATCATTTTCTTAAATGTAAACATTGACTTGGCATTTTTAACTACATTCTCCAAGCCATTCCATAATCTAATTCCCTGGATTGAGGTAGAACGTCCCTTCAAACTAGTTCTGAATTGTGGTTTTATAAACATCTCTGTTCCCTTAAGGTTATAACAACTTTGTCTTTTAACAAAATGCATTTGGATATTTAAAGGTAATGCGTTATTCTGAGCCCTATACATAACTGATAAAATATTATAATCTACCAAATCATGGAACTTCAATAACTTCAGTTGATAAAATAATGTACTAGATGGATGACGGTAATGTTTTCTAGTGATAATTCTTACAGCTCTTTTCTGTAATACAAAAATAGGCTTTGTGATTGTTTTACACGCTTTCCCCCAAACATCAATACAATAGATTAAGTGTGGAACAATGATTGTGTTATACAACAAATACAGAGCTTTATCATTCAATAGGTCTCTGACTTTGTACAGTACTGCAATCGATTTAGCTATTTTTATTCTTACAGAATGTATGTGTTGTTTCCATGTCAGTTTGTCATCAATGATAACACCCAAAAACTTCACCTCACTCACTCTACAAATCTCAACACCTTCAATTTTGAGTGGAACATCAACAGTTTTCTTTTTATTACTGAATATCATGTAATTAGTTTTTTCTAGATTTAATGATAATTTATTGATTTTAAACCAAGTTTGTATTTTGACAAATTCTGTCTTTATCAATTCCAACATTTGTTCTACATCTTCACCTAAACAGAAAAAAGTGGTATCATCAGCAAAAAGTACACATTTAAGGAGTCCTGACACATTTACCAAGTCATTCACATATAAAATAAATAGCTTTGGTCCAAGTACAGAGCCTTGGGGAACTCCACATGTGATATTACAGAGGTCAGATCTTACATCATTTATTTGTACAAATTGTCTCATATCTTTTAAATAGCTAGATGCTGGTCCTCTAATACCATATTTGTTCAAATTTTCAAGGAGAATGGTGTGATCAATAGTATCGAATGCTTTTTTTAAATCAAGAAACATACTGACACAATATTGTTTTTGATCGACAGCAGTAGTTATTTGTTCATGTTACATGTTTATGAAATACAAAGCTACGGTGGCCGAGGGGTGCAAACGCGCTGCAAAAAGAAAACAGCGCTCCAAAAGTTGAAACACGCATCAAAATGAAAACAACAGCGTTACAAAAGTTGAAACATGCATCAAAATGAAAACAGCAGCGTTCCAAAAGTTGAAACACGCAACAAAATGAAAACAGCAGCTTTCCAAAAGTTGAAACACGCAACAAAATGAAAACAGCAGCTTTCCAAAAGTTGAAACACGCATCAAAATGAAAACAGCGCTCCAACAGATGAGGCGCACTGCAAAAGATAAGTCGCGCTCCCAAAAGGGGACGACCTGCAAATACAGAACGAGCTGCAAATAGGGAAAGCTACAACGGAAGTGCTCCAGACCACTAGGGGCAGTCGAACAAAGAACAAATCATAAGCATATTATAGTTTTCGGAATGGCAATAGTTATTTGTGTATTTTAACTTATTTATTACTGAAGAATATTTTACACATCGAAACTATCTCGTTGTATTTGTTTTAATACTGTGCGATAGAGAGGCAATGTATTGATGCTCGGTTGGCTTAGTGGTCTAACACATTGCCTCGAATGTGGGAGACCTAGGTTCGATTCCCAGTCTCGGAAATTTTTGTGGTATTAATTTCTTTTTTTTTTTAAAGCCTTTTGTTTTGGATAAATCGGGTGGAATAGATAAATACATCTACATGTTTATTCTTTGTTGTTGCTTGGTTTATGTTGGTGGCTAGAGTTTTAGTTTGTTTTAGGCAGCAGGCGTGGGGAGGAGGTTGGGGGTTGTCACGCCTCCTCCAGCAACAACCTAAAACAAGCTAAAAGTCTTGCCAACAACATAAACCAAGCAACAACAAATAATAAACATGTAGATGTATTTATCTATTCCATCCGATTTATCCAAAACAAAAGGCTTAAAAAAAAAAAATTAATACCACAAAAATTTCCGAGACCGGGAATCGAACCCAGATCTCCCACATTCGAGGCAATGTGTTAGACCACTAAGCCAACCAAGCATCAATACGTTACCCCTCTATCGCACAGTATTAAAACAAATACAATGGGATAGTTTCGATGTGTAAAACATTCTTCAGTAATAAATAAGTTAAAATACACAAATAACTATTGCCATTCCGAAAACTATAATATGCTTATGATTTGTTCTTTGTTCGACTGCCCCTAGTGGTCTGGAGCACTTCCGTTGTGGCTTTTCTATTTGCAGCTCGTTCTGTATTTGCAGGTCGTCCTCTTTTGGGAGCGCGACTTATCTTTTGCAGTGCGCCTCATCTGTTGGAGCGCTGTTTTCATTTTGATGCGTGTTTCAACTTTTGGAACGCTGTTGTTTTCATTTTGATGCGTGTTTCAACTTTTGGAACGCTGTTGTTTTCATTTTGATGCGTGTTTCAACTTTTGGAACGCTGTTGTTTTCATTTTGATGCGTGTTTCAACTTTTGGAACGCTGTTGTTTTCATTTTGATGCGTGTTTCAACTTTTGGAACGCTGTTGTTTTCATTTTGATGCGTGTTTCAACTTTTGGAACGCCGTTTTCTTTTTGCAGCGTGCTGTTCTGTTTTTGCTGCGCGTTTGCACCCCTCGGCCACCGTACAAAGCAGAGCTTAGTCATTTTTCTCAATGAGCTATAGACGCCCTAAAAGTGGCAATAGCTGAATCTCATGATCTTGTCCTGTCTTTGGGTTCAAACTGACTTGAAAAATGCTGGAAAATCTTCCTGTGTTGTGTGCATTTATGTCTCAATTGCAAAACAATAAAATTGTTTTAATCAGCGTGTTAAAGGTTCACTATGTAATTTCTGGAGAATGCTGGGAATTAGAAAAATTTTCAGCAGGTAAAAGCATTCTGCTCCCTCCCCCTCAGAGCCATATATGACTCTGAGGAGGAGCCACAGTCCGTTCTCTGTTGAACTTGAGTTCTGCAGCTCCGCCTCTTGCTGAATGTCCTCTCGGAGCGCTTCAATATTCTGTGATTATATGTTAATAAAACGTTTTTAAAAATATAATAAAACCATGGAGCACTTGTCCAACAACACAAAAACCAGCAGAAATCAGCAGAGGTTCACGCAGCAACGTTGGACATGATTTAATTTGCTCGTGACTTCCTCATTTCTGTCAGTGCAGGTCTGTATGTCTGGAATGCTCCACCCCCACTACATGTCCTGTCTCTGCGCTGCGAAGTTCTGTGATTATATGTTAATAAAACGTTCTAAAAAATATAATAAAACCATGAATCACTCGTCCAACAACACAAAAACACCCTGAAATCAGCAGAGCTTCACCAGCCACTTTGGACATGATTTAATTCGCTCGTGAGTCGTGACAAATCCATTTCCTCATTCCTGTGAGTGAAGGATGAAGCGATCACTTGACTTTTGGCAAAAAAACAAAATAAAAGTCCAGCTCTGGGATGAAGAAGGGATATTTAATACATTTGTGTCACATACAAAACAGTCCTGCATCGCTTTGCAATCCTTTGAATGAGAACGTGCGCGGCGCTGGGGCTGGGACAGGCGGGGGCGTGGGTTGGGGCGTGACAAACAACTCTGTTTTTATTGGCTGGTCATTGTCCGGGTCACTCTGTGTTTTTAGTGTTTTTATAAATGCTGATAGAGAAGCAAGGGGACTATAGTTTTTTTCAGAGATTACTTTGTCTAACATCAGTCTGTCAGTAGATAGTGACAGAGTGAAGAAATATGTTAAAAAATATATTGTTAGAAAAGTTAGACTGCATTACAAAGTTACATAGTGCAGCTTTAATGTAAATGAAGTTGTCTTTTCTGAATTTACAATGTGTTATTACTTATTTAATTTTTAAAGGGGACCACATATTCAAAATTCACTTTTTAAAGTTTTTTTTTACTCAACTTTGGGTATGTACTTCATAAAAAATAGTCCTAGTGGCAAAAAAATGCACCCAGTGGTTTATTTACTCTAGTAAATTTATTTTACTGTGATAAGATACGTTTCGTTTTAAAATACTCTCGCATGTTACGTCACAAGCGAGAGAGGACAACCCACCCCAACCTGAGTCCAGCCCCTCACCTAGCAACCCCTGGTTAGGCTCAACCCACTTCTGTATTAAACACATGACTGTTGTTTTTCATGATTTCATCTCATCTTTTGTTTATATGTTCTTAATTTCATGTGTACAGCACTTTGTTGCAGCTGTGTTTTTTTAAATGGCTTTATAAATAAAGTATAATTGTTATTTTTATGTTTTAGTTCAATTTTTAGTGTATTTCAGAGTCAGAGTCAGAGTCAGAGTCAGAGAGTCAGAGTCAGAGTCAGAGTCAGAGTCAGAGAGTCTTTATTGTCATTTGCACCGCATGTGGTACATGAGATGAAAACGAGATTATGTACACGAGGTCCCAGTTACATCCAACAACAAATGAAAGAGAAAAACAGTAATAACATTGAGAACTAACTAAGAAAAACATCAACTAGTAATACACTAAGCCTAATATAGTGGGAATAAACAGCAGCACGAACATAGTATGTATGTGCGATCGCTCCCAACGCGCAGCCAGCAAAAATTAAACGAGCGGACCCCCGGCGTAGGGACCTGCGGCAACGGGACCCTCTTCTGGCGCGATGGAGCGGAGCTTCAACTGTACAGCCTCGCTGCTGCCTCGCAGCAGCCTCGCAGCAGCGAGGACCTTCTCCTTACGGATTAATTTACGGGAGACACTTGGTGAACTTTGTGTGTGTCTTGACTGGAACAGCGATAACTCCCAAAATCTCCGCGTGCAACGAGCGGAGCTGGCGAACACCGGAAGAGGAACAAGCTAACATTAGCATCGGATTCGGGTGGTCTAATGCTAAAAGGAGCAGCAAATTGCGGCGCGCTCAGACGGGTTTCGGTAAGTTATCTTAAGCTAACACTAACAGTAAGTCAAATGAGTAATAAAAAAAGAGCTAATTTTAAAACAACAACACATTACAGATACTGGCTGTTACAGAGGGCGTAAACAGATCGTTGAAGGGCGTGGACTTCAGAACTCAGTATCAGAAACCGGTCGTTCAAAACGAAAGTTAAAAATGGCAGAATTAAAAAGGGTATAATTAATTATCTAAGAATTATTTTGTGTATTAAAATGAATTAATATTGTCAAGATAGCACACAGACATAACATAAAAATTTTAAATACTTACATGTGGTCCCCTTTAAATTTAAAAATGAAGTGAGAGATTTGTTAGAAAAAAACTGTTGTCCATTGGAATGATTAGGTGATACCCCACGAAAAGTAGACAAAAATAAACATTCTACCTCATTCTTTAGTACCGGTATGTAAGTAGGTTGTCTCAGAAGCTTGGCTCACATCTATGTCCAGAGTACGGCTCTGCTCTGTGTAGTCCCCACAACAAATGATTTTAGCCATACTTGCCACATTTAATCCAGTTTAGGCAAGTATTTGAGGCAAACAGTTATGTTCAGATCAATACGACTGATCCTTGGAACGATTCAACAATTTTTTGTTGTTGTGTATTTGGTTAAAAAAACTTTAAACCGTTAGAACCTTCAAGAAATAGTCAGAAAATCAATGCTCCTGACCTTTGGGTCAACATGACTCAACTGAGGCATCTAGTTTCTGGGGGCCGTCCTGTCCCTTGTCGACTCCTCCCAGGCAGGCAGCCTGGGAGGAGTTAATTATTGGATTTGGTACCCGGATTATTGAGCATGAACTTTATTGCCTTGAACCACTTTGGCTGTGACTGCCTGCCTGGGAGGAGTCGACAAGGGACAGGACAGCCCCCAGAAACCATCTTAGCTCCATCAAACTGGTTGGTCCACTTAAGGTGTTTACTGCTTGGTGGGGAAACAGTTTGCTGGAACTCTTCTGACTAATGAGGCCCTACGGATGGAGGGCGAAACATTTCTATAAAAAAGAAACTGTCCAGATGACCCGACTGAGAATTATTGGATTTGGTACCTGGATTATTGAGCATGAACTTTCTAAACCCAAGTAGTGTGTTCCAGTAGTGGACATCCCAGCAAAATCACCCCAAGGTCAGGCGATACAATTTTCAGAAGAAAAAACCCACTTCTAGCTCCAACTTAGACTCAGTTAAAAAGTTAAATACAGTACATTAACAGTTCATCACAGCATGATCAGAAAAAAATGAACTATGGATTGTTGGGCAAGGTCATTGTCAGGAGAAAACCTCTTGACACAGGCAGATCTGTTTAAGTTTGCAAAGTTGCACTGTGATGAAGCACACGACTTGTGGTGGAATGTTCTTTGGGCAAATATAACCAAAGTAGAAATATAAAATAAAAATAATAATAATAATAATAATAATAATAATAATAATAATAATAATAATAATAATAATAATAATAATAATAATAATAATGTCCTTTTTTGTCATCTGTGTATGTTTCCCATACACAGACGAAATTCGTCTCTGCATTTAACCCAACCACCACCAGGTGGTGCAGTGAGCAGCCATAGAAAGCGCCCGGGGAGCTGGAGAATTAGGTGTGCACTCATAGACACCCCAAGGTGTGTAGTGGCCGGGGCGCGAACCCGCGTCCTTCGGGTCCCAAGTCGGAAGCCCTGCCACTACACCATCTTAAATATGTACCCATAATCAACTGCTGCCTATTTGCACAAAGTCAAACACAGCATATCCACACAAACACCTCATACTGTCTGCATGGTGGTGGAGTGGTGATGATTTGGACTTGATTTGCAGCCACAGTTGACCATAAGGTCCTGTTGGATAAATAAATATCCTATTATTTATTTACTTAATCAAATAAGCCACTCTGAGGACACAAGAATCTTTTTAACTTGTCTTTACTTGCAAGGGCAGATGGGTCAAACAGGCTTTCACAGATGTACAAAGTTACATGCTTAGAGCCTCGTCAGTGAGAATCTGCACCGTACAGTGAGACAGGAAGTGTTTTCATAAAGCTTATCAGCATGGTGACATTACCTCTTAGACTCTGAGACGTCAGGTGCCTGCAGGCTTTTCTGTGAGAGAAAAACTCTCTGACCTCACACAAATGGTAACATTATTTTTAACATAGGCAGTGATACACATCCTTGAACATCCATTTACCTAATTCCCTTGATAGGTCCACTCATCACCTGTTTCCCAGGTCTTCTGGCTCCTCAGTAGGTAAATTTATTTTGGCTGCTCCCTTCTTCAGGGTTCACCACAGCATATGAACTCATGTGAAAGATTTGGAAGTTGCTTTATGCCAGATGCTATTCCTGATGCAACCTGGGCTCTAACCCTCAACCTCAGAACTACAAGACCGCAGCACTGACCACCAAGCTACCAGTAAACCAAAGTATTCAAATGTGAGACCGTCTGTCTGACAGCTATATTTTGGCCCAAATCAGGTCCCTTAACAAAACAGTGATCTCAAGCAGAGAATCAAATCAACAACAGAATAGCTGAGATTCAAAATAATGAAGATGTTGCAATGTCAAAGTTCAAACCTCAACTTGATTAAAATACTGGGAAATAAAGAAAGAAAGTTGAAGAAAAACAAATGTCTGTAAGCATCAAGAAGCAGAAGCAATACTGGAAAGACGGTTGTGCCCTAACCCCTCCACTGTCACGATTGAACCAGGGTTTTTGGATTCTGAATAAGCCAGACAAAGCAGTGCATAAACAATAACAGTTTTTATTTACTCTTGTTGCTGGTTGCTAGATAGAAGGGTCAGGGTCCAGGTGGGAGTCCAGTCTTCTCCGTCTGTAGGTGAAATCTAGAAGCGTGGTCCGATGGTCGTAGCAGGGGTCAAGCACAGGATAGGAGAGAAGCGAGAACAGGGCCAAGTAGTGATCCAAAAGAGTAGTCAAGGGAGAGCAAAAGTCGATACCATGGGCAGAAAAGTGAAATCCAAAAGGGGCAGGCAAAGTGAAGAATCCAGGAAACTGGCTTGAGGTCAATAATCCAGAGAACAAGGCTTAAAGTACAGGCATGAAACTATGAATGGCTTGAGAATCAGGGACTATGAAAGGTTTAATGCAGGATACATGAAAAGTAGGGTGAACACGAAAAGACTTGGATAAAGCGAGGCAAACAGAAACCGGATTAATGACTTTGGAAATGGGGAAGGGACCAATAAAACAGGGGGCGAGCTTGCGAGCTTGTAATTTGAGAGGAAGGTTCTTGATGGAGAGCCAGACGTCTTGACCCACCTTATATTCTGGTTGGGGGGTCCTGCGTCAGTCAGCTTTTTTAATGTAGACCGCAGTAGTTTTCAGCAATGCCCGTCTGGCTCTCCTACAAACCCTTTGGCACCTGAGGGCCGTTAAATGAGCTGAGGGAACAACAGCCTCACATTCTTGGACAGAAATTACAGGGGGCTGGAAACCAAAAACAACATAAAAAGGAGAAACTCCAGTGGCAGAGGAGGGGAGTGAGTGGGGGCCGCTGACCATGACATAGCCCTCTCTTTAAGGTCCGGCATCCTGACGGACCACTAGGAGACAAAAAATAGCAAGAATCAATTGGGTGGAGGGGGTCCGGAGGCGGGCAAGAAAAACTGGGTGGGTGGAGGGTGTCTTGGAGGAGGGCATGAAACAGATTGGCAACCAGAACGGCCGTCTGGAGCTGTTCCAGGGCTCCATTGGGCAGCCATGAGGTCGTCCGGCAAGTTGCAATGTCCATGGAAAAAAGCCGGGCGACCTTCAAATAGTTCGAGATGGGACCAGATCAGCAGCAAGTGACGCAGGTATGGAGGTCTGTGGAACCTGTGCCGCGGGCGATGTGGAGGTCTGTGGAGCCTGTGCCGCGGGCGACGTGGAGGTCTGTGGAGCCTGTGCCTCGGGCGACGTGGAGGTCTGTGGAGCCTGAGCCGCGGGGGACGAGAAGGTCCGTGGAGCCTGAGTCGCGGGCGACGAGAAGGTCTGTGGAGCCTGAGCCACGGGCGACGAGGAGGTCTGTGGAGCCTGAGCAGCGGGCGACGAGAATGTCTGTGGAGCCTGAGCCACAGGCGACGAGGAGGTCTGTGGAGCCTGAGCCGCGGGCGACGAGAATGTCTGTGGAGCCTGAGCCACAGGCGACGAGGAGGTCTGTGGAGCCTGAGCAGCGGGCGACGAGAATGTCTGTGGAGCCTGAGCCACAGGCGACGAGGAGGTCTGTGGAGCCTCAGCCACAAGCGACGAGGAGGTCTGTGGAGCCTGAGCCACAAGCGACGAGGAGGTCTGTGGAGCCTGAGCAGCGGGCGACGAGAATGTCTGTGGAGCCTGAGCCACAGGCGACGAGGAGGTCTGTGGAGCCTCAGCCACAAGCGACGAGGAGGTCTGTGGAGCCTGAGCCACGGGCGACGAGGAGGTCTGTGGAGCCTGAGCAGCGGGCGACGAGAATGTCTGTGGAGCCTGAGCCACAGGCGACGAGGAGGTCTGTGGAGCCTCAGCCACAAGCGACGAGGAGGTCTGTGGAGCCTGAGCCGCGGGCGACGAGAATGTCTGTGGAGCCTGAGCCACAGGCGACGAGGAGGTCTGTGGAGCCTGAGCAACGGGCGACCAGGAGACCTATGGAGCCTCTGCAGCGGGCGACAATGAGACCTGTGGAGCTTCTGCAGCAGTTATGGAGGCCTGTGGAGCTTCTGCAGCCGTCATGGAGGCCTGTGGAGCTTCTGCAGCCGTCATGGAGGCCTGTGGAGCTTCTGCAGCCGTCATGGAGGCCTGTGGAGCTTCTGCATCTGTCATGCAGCAGGCGACGTAGAGAGCTGTGGGGCCTCTGCAGCAGCAGCAGCAGCTGGCAATGGTGTCAGAGCTGTGTCAGATTTGAAAATCAAGGGTTTTGAAGCTGAGACGACCTGCTGCAGGCAAGGAGCGAGGAAAAGTCTCTGGGGTGGGTATTGAAAACTTGGCCCAGAGCATGGTTTTTAATGCATTTGAATGTCCAGACGTGTTAGGGAGCTCTCGATCCCTGAGAGCCACTTCTGTTCTGGCTTTGAATCCATTTGGCTCA
>JBBPBX010060198.1:0-21522 GCA_038048925.1 Garcialebias charrua
GCAAACAGGAGACATGAAGTTGTTTGTGATGCACCGATCGTGGAGGCTTTCATGACAAGATGGCCTGGTCTATTTGACATTCAAGAGGTATGGCCTGACTCATAAATGTTTTTTTGGATGCAGTGTTAATCCAAGATGTCTAGGCACATTTACTTCACTGTTCACTTTGGCAACAGGAGTAATTGTGGCCTTCTTCCAGATGTTGAACATTTGAAGCTCAGTCCTTTGTGCTTATTTTTTCAGATAAACGCTGAGTTTAAGAGAATTACCACCATACTAGCCTTGTCCTTCGCTTCGTACTAGGGTCTGGACTATCTCCATAGTGAAACGATTCTTGCTGGAGGCGTGGCCTCTGCCTGAGGAACAAAACCATTGGATCTTAGAAAAATTTTGAACAAGGAAAAGCATTCTGCTCCCTCCCCCTCTTTGCTCTGCCGAACTTGACTTCAGCTCCGCCTCCTGCTGAATTTTCTCTCGCTGCCTGCATATTCTGTGTTTATATGTTAATAAAACTTTTTTTTTATTTTTTATAAAACCATGTAGCGCTGGTCAGGAGAAGACCAGAAAATATGCAGGGACTCGGGCAGCAACGTAAAACCCGAGTTTTTTTCTCTTGTGACAACCTGAGGCATTTCCTTATTCTTTGCACTCAGCTGAGAGAGAGGAGGAGGAGGAGGAGGGAGGAAAAAACAAAATAAAACTCCAGATAAGGGATTAAGAAGGGGAATTTAACACATTTTTGTCACATATAAAACAGTCCTGCATCGATTTGCATCGCTTTGAATGAGAACATGCGGCTGCTCGCTGGCTGCGCTGGGACAGGTGGGGGCGTGGGTTAGGGGCCAAAAACTCTGCCCCTTCTGTTCTCTGATTGGTCCGGTCATAAATCTACCGGAGAAATCGTTGTCTATGGGAGAAGTCCCAGACTGAGCAGTGAAGGGACATGAGGATTGAGCGGAGCTGTGCAGGAAGGCGAGGGCCAGGCTACCACCATACCACTTCAGTCAAAGTTCTTCTCTCAACTGGATCTCCACTTTGACAACCTGATGAAGCTGTTGAAAAGACGAGGAGGACAGCTTGGACAAAAGCTTAGTCAAATTGTTGCAGAAATGGATGATGTAAGTGATGTATAGCCATAACACAACTAATTGTGCACGTAATTAACGGTTCAAAAGTTGAAGGAAGCTCTGAAACAAATGTGCACGTTATTTGTAGGTTTATTGTACATATAAGGAGAAATTTTGCAGCTGCAACAGACCTTACACCGGTCACAAAGTCCACACACAAGTCTTCAAAGGCTGGGCTACGGTTATAAACCCCCGGATGTCGTCATCGCCTCGTGGACCATGGAACCGCCTTGGAACTGCTTCGGGACCGCCCTACACTACCACGTAGCCAGTCTTTCAGCCAATTGCTGGGTTTCAGATGACGTAGCAGTGACGTCACAGAATGCAGATGCGGGGCAAGAAGTAAACGCAGCCGTTTCCTTCTGTTGCTGATTCAGCATCAACATGCCTAAATTCTGTGCCGTTTACGGTTGTTGCAACCGCTCTAATCGAGAGATAGATAAAAGTTATTTTCGTGTTCCGAAAGTAGTATGCTACAAGGGGATTAATTTAAAAAAACTTACAGAAAAAAGACGACAAACGTGGATTACAACCTACGGCTAAAAACAGGAGGTGCAGAAACTGACGAGAGTCTGCAGCGACCACTTTGTTACAGGTAAGGGTCGTATCGTTTAAATCATATTTTCAGATATTTTATTGGACAGTAACTAGAAAGACAGGTAAGATATGTTATGCCCTAGCTTGTGTAGTGGTTCAACACTTGGTTGTTCCCAGAAAAAATCCGATTAGAATGCTAATGTTGTTAGCGGTTAGCTTAGTGCTAGGAAAGGCATTTACGTGTTTTACTTTAAAGTGGTGTCTTATATTTAGGTTGTCCGAGTGCAGCAGGTGATGTACATTCCCAAGACTGGGCCCCCACTGTTAACCTGGGGTACCAAAGAAGTAACGAGTGGCCACAAACAGAAGCATCCCTCCGGCGCAGGGAAAGAGCTAAGGCCTGGAAGCTTCTCTGCACTGAGGAGGCCAACAGTCTGGAAGAGGAGCTCTGTGAAGAAAGCTTACCAGCCCCTGAAAACGAACGATTCAAAGGTAAAATAATAATAAATAAAAATACTATTTATTTATTTATAGAATTTCTGAACGTAATTTTTAATAATTAAATATTTGCAGATGCAGAATGCCAGACGGATCTAAGCATGGTTGACCTCACAAAGCTGGAGGATGCAGTGAAAGGCTACACAACTGAGATCTGCGACCTTAAGGAAAAAGTCTCAGTGACTAAATTTACTCCTGAAACCTTCCAGAACAACGATAAAACAAAGTTTTATACGGGACTGCCCAACTTTTTAGTTTTGATGCAAATTTTTCAGCTCTGTGAACCTTATACATCAGCATGTCATCACTGTCAGCACTCTCCAAATTTGAGCAATTTATTATGATACTTATGCATCTCAGATTACATCTGCAGCTTCAAGACCTTGCCTATAGATTTAATGTGTCAAAAGCCACTGTGTCTCGAATTTGTTTTAGAACGATTCATGTTCTCCATGAAAGATTACAATTCTTAATAGAGTGGCCTGAGCGACAAGTAATTCAATCAACTATATTTATATAAATATTTTAAGTTTAAATGATTATACATGTATTTATCATTTAAAGTAAATCAAAAGTAAATTAAATCACTAATACTGTTACAGACCATATTTGTACATGTTAATTGTTCATGAAGACAAAAAAAAAATTTACCCAATAAGGTTGAATATTTTTAATTTATTCAATGAACTCCATAACCAATCTTTGTGAATATTGGTCAGTTAAAATGACATGAGTTTTGCTATTGAAATAAAAACATTTTTCTGAAGTAGACTCATTTTGCAACATTTGTGACATATGACATTTGTATGTGCTGTTATTTAACATATTAGAACACCTTTGAAATTCACAAGCTAATCTCATATTGATTTAAATATATCATTTGATTTAACATACTTAACTTTTCAATTAAGATTATTGTAAATAAAAAACAGCTGTCATGACATGTAACAACATCACATGACCCTTCTGCAGAGTGCTTGCTACAGGTGTAGCTGAAACATGTTATGGTAGTGACAAATGTTTTTGGGGAAAAAAAGAGCAACTGTTTAAATTTGTATAAACTTTTCAAACTCCTTTCATCAACTACTCCAAATAACATTCTTGATTCTTAGATTGGTTAGTCACGTGTGGATTTCTGTCCCAGGATTTCAGGTAGGATGCAATGTGTAAAATAGTGCTGAATTTTGGGAACTGCTGTTTCCCACAGCTGGTCATCTGGCAGAATTCTTTCCACATAAATATCATTTTCACTCCATACTACAAAATCACAATATTGTACATCCACAATGTGAATCTGATCCTGGAGCTGATGGTAATAAGGATGGTTCCTATCCAGTTGTACAGAATCTCCAACCTTGACGAGACGACGAGACAAAAACCAGGCTGTCCAGCACACATCCTCAGACCGACTTCATGCTGTTTGCTCTGTGGGCACTGAAGGACAAGACAATGAAACTTAGACATAAAAAATAAATACGGTAGTCTCCAAAACATTTCAATATGATACTTTTTTAAAGATTGTGTTTCACTCATTTCACTATCCAACACCAATGTTAGAAAATGAGACTATATTTATGTCTCTGTCAACCAGGTGTGTTCCACAGGTAAGAATGTATTAATCTGGACTAAGTTTTAAAAGGTGATGGAAAGGTCACACATTTTTTAACTGGAAACAAGGCAACATCCCACAAACTGCAAGACCATCCCCAAAACTACGGCTACATGCTGTGAAATATGCAAACAACAAAGATTTGAGTAAAAAATTATAGTTGTAACATTCATTCGAGTGTTAGCTTTAAGGCTAACTCGGTTAGCCACGAACTCTGGCATTAAAATATAAAAACCTAAGCGCTCTATTGTCCCTGCTATTCACTGGACACAACGGCACACAACAAATCTCTCTTGTTGTACCAGTAGCTCGCAGATAATTTACCTTTTGTGTCTTTTACATGGTCTAGTTCTAGAAGCTACCGCTAAAAACACCAGCAGTAGATGAGAGCCGGAAGTGAAGCGTGTGAGTCATATTTTAACTGAAGTACGTCACCACTACCCGTGGCATATAGGCTATTGCGAGATCGCGCGAAAAATCAAGTGATAAATAATGAAGTCAGAACAAAACAATTCATTCGGTGGAAGAAGGAGAACAACAGTAGAGACTGCCTCGCTGTTTGATTGTTTTTTTGCATTGAGATATTTTCAGGACATTTGCTCTGTAATGGGTGAGTATTGTAGATCATTCAAAGAAATACATTTTTGCTTATTTGTGTGCATTTAAATGTAATCGTATACATTTAATTACCTAATGAATAAAATACTTTTTAAAATTTATTTATTTCTTGTATTGCGTTTGTAGGCGTAGTCATAAATGATAGTTTTACAGCATTTTTATACAAATAAATCCGTATAGAGCTAGGATTAGTCCGCCCGTGGTGATTTTATTTTGTAAATACGGATGTTGTGCTTGTTCCTTTTCCTGTTGGTGCGACGTAATCCTTAAAAGTTGACAGCTCCGGCCTCCGGCAGAAACAGGATTGGATCTAATTTTGACGGACTGCCGTCCGCTCGCCGCCGCCATGCGAAGCCAGAGTAAACGCTCTCATTGATTATAATGGGTGCATATTTGCTGCGGAGGTCGGACCGGAGCGGAGCGGAGCCGGAACGCATGTAGTGTAAATACATAGTTCCCACACACGTGGCGAGTATTGCACAGTACCGGGTTTTTCGCCACTCGTAAAGGCAGAAATGGCAGACAAACACACTCGAGCTACCACAGCTTCACAGCTTTAAATCCAAAAAAGATGTGTAAACTGTCTCAATCATATCTAACCAGCTAAATAAAGGTTTAACTAAAATAACACACAGCCAGCACAAACAGTCCAGGCTGAACACGGACCAGAACCAGCACTTTGAGTGTTACCGTGTTGGAAGTTAGCATGTCGTTAGCATCTGGAGCGGAGGGTCCGTCGAGCTCAGGTCGGACGGCGTGGATCCGTCGCGGCCGCGGGGGCACGTCCCATGGGACCGACGCGTCGCCCGCACGACTTGGCTCCCGTCCTCCTTCCCCCACTGGGGCGGTCTCCCCGCTGGTCCCGGTGGACCGGCGAGACCGTGAGGAGGCCGTTGTCGCGTTAGCGAGATGCTAAGCTAACCACAGCATGCAAGACGGTGTTGCAAAATAATGAAAAAAAACTGCTCTAACACACAGACAGTTGTACTCTAACATTGTTCTGACATTGGCCCTCATGCACGAACCGTTCGTACGCACAGATTTGTTCTTAAACTGTGCGTACGAGTGATTTAGGATCATTTGTGGCATTCAACAATGTTTTCGTATCCTACGATTTTCTTCAGATACGAACAAAATTTACGAGTGGTCCGGACCTGTCGTATAATTTAGGAGCGTCAGTCTGCTGTCATCCAGACGGATCTTCTCCACGAATAACTTCATATTTCGTTATTTAGAAAATATTTTGGGTTTAAAAAAATCACGCACCATAATTATTCTTGACAATAGGTTATTCTGTTTGAATTAGAATTATAATTTTAAGTTTAATTTGTCTGGTGTGTCGCGCAGGCTTCAGTGAGTCGTGCGCTCCCCTTGGTCATCAAAGCCCTCCTCATATTAACACCCAGGTACATAAAATTCCCATACACCGCCGCAGAACAAGTACGAATTAAGACTGATCTTGTGCCAAACACCATCGGAGCAATAGATTATTATATCTGATTCGAAATATAACCTGCAGAATGTGGTTGCGCGCTGACCAGGAGGTGCGCGCATGACCCATTTGTGCTGCAAAACATGTTGGCACGCGTCTTGCAGCGTGGCATTTATTGTCCATCCATCTCAGACTATTCCTTGATCACCTCCTGTCCGTGCTGCGGCGAGACGTTTGTTTGAAGCCATTTGCAGATCAAACCATTTATTCTTGATTTCTGATACTGTACGACCCACGGGAGACAATATGCACTACAATATTAATATGAAGTTAACTGTAGTCTCGAGACATTTTAAAATGCTTCTGTTCAAAAACACATCCGACACTTGCGGGGGGGGGGGGGTAGCGGTGCGCCACGGCTCTTCTGAATAAGTGAAACTATAATGTAACACAGTACACTAAAATTAAAGATATTTGACCATCCGACACTTGCGGGGGGTGGGGGGTAGCCACAGCGCGACTGAGAGCAGATCTCCGAACGCGTGAAGTTCCTCCTTTTACTTCTTGAGTTTGAATGAATGGACACTTCCTGCTGTCAGAAGGCAGGAAACGTGGCCTTATATGGTGTTTTGAGGGGTGGGAATTATGTAAATAACCTCTCGCGTGCACGCGCAGCTGTTTAGAACAGGTGGGATTCATTAAATTTACGCAACCCATTTACACACGTTTCCTCAGGATAGAAGACTTTGTTGAATCTGACGTGGCATGTTCGTACGAACGCTTCGTACGAACAAAAGTAGGAGAAATTTAGGATAAAAATACGAACATTTTCGTGAATGAGGGCCATTGTTTCACAAAATGATTTAAGTAGAATATTTTGTTTACCGGCCAAAAGCACGACGTCTTCTGAGCAGATACGAGAGAGCGATGGAGCTGCTGTGAGCTTCTCCGATTAGATAAATCCTTCACGTTTACTTTTTTTTTTGATTAAGTGAAACCTGCGCGTTGCCCAAACGTCTACCCGACTGGAACACCCACTGACCCAACACAAAGTAACCATTGCAATTAATTAGAAATTAACAAAAAAAAAACAACGTGAAAAATGAACATCCATTAGACTGCGCTGTCAGCTGCGCTGCCTCTCGGAGGGAGGGTCCACCCGGAAATTCCACAGATGTGACGTCACATGGGAACTATGTATAGGGGGTTAGACCCGGCCTGACAAATAGACATTATACACAGACACAATCACACAGACCCACCACCCTCACTCACTCAAGGACATAAAATAACGACACATTCCATTCATAATCCCGATACTCACTCTATACACCCCAGGTCCAAGACATGTACCTGCCCCCTACATGGGGCAGCCCACACCCAAACCCAGGAGGTAGGCCCATTCATTCTGGGGTGGAGAGGAGCTGACGTCCAAGATCCGGCCCAACCCGCACCCAGCCGACAGGACAGGACACCCAAGCAGCCCCAGGGAGTGCGCAGTGCCAGCCCAGCCCACGGCAAACCCCCAGGCCCCGAACCCCCCCATAGTCCAGGACAACACCCGATGGCCTGCCACTCTACCAGACCCCACCCCCAGAATGGCAGCCAGGGAACCAGGGGGTAATAAAAGTAAATAAACAAATAAATAAATAATATTAGACCCCGACACACACACCCCCGCCCCCAGATGTGCTGTTGATGTGTGTTGTTGTAAAGTGCAATTTAAAAAAGGGAGAGAAGAAGGAGCAGAGGCTGGCATAATGCCAGTTTCCCCTCCACCCCAACTCTAACCCAAGCCCTTACTGTAAACGCATTATTGGAAGCGAGCACAGGCACAGGAGGCGAGAGTAGTGTCGTCCCACCACCCATAGCCACAGTGCTCACCCCAAGTTCCTATATGTGAATGTCATGAGGATGTTATGAGTGAATGTCTAAGTTGTATAATAAAATTGAGTCCCAGGTGGTTCTGAACAACAGAAATGTAAAAATGTTTCAGCACACCCGAGCCTCAAAATCCCTACATGTATTAATTTTGAAATGAAGAGGGCGGAGGTGCGCGGTGAGGGATGGGGAGAAAATAACTGCAGGATCAAATGCTCCCGCAGGGAATCAGCTCCCCCGCTGACCCAACATACCCCTCCAGCTTGCCAAGGTCCACCCAAGGAGCAAGGCCAAAACACCTCTCCGACCATCATGCCCATTGAGCTCCAGACCAGAGAGGGACAGGACCACGAGGGCCGCCAGCAGCAGGACCAACAGCCCACACACCCCAGGTCCGCCAAGACCCCTACGAACCGCAGTAAACCCGCCACCCAAGAGTACGCCAAATCCCACCTGGACGACCCGGCCAAGAGCGCCCGCCTAATCGCCGACAGAGCCATGAAGTACCGGGAGCAAGCCCCCACAATAGAGAAGGGCCAGCCAACAAGCCATGCTTAGTCCCAGACCATCATCAAGGACATCCACCTAGTCCCCACCCCAGAAGAAATACTACACCCACCCTTCATACTAACAACTCTCAGAACACATACACACTAGACACCCAGGCTGGGTCAACCTGCCCCCTTCCATAGGCCACTAGTCACNTTGTTATGGCTTTTCTGTGCTGCAATTTTAGTGGACATAAAATTAGAATAATACAGATGCACAATATTGACAATAAATATCTTTGAAGCTTATTTTTTTTATTATTTTATTTTTCTAACCGCGTCACAGAAAATGTACAACTTTATAAATTTAAGAATTTTTAAAAAGATGACTTAATTAAAATTCTGTGTTCATGTATAACATACACTTGCACTGAACGTACGTATTTTAGTGCGTGTTAAAAATATGATTTTGTCTATACTTTCGAGTTAGTCTCATTAACTTTTATTGAGAGAATTTATTGTACTGGTTCCCAAGTACATGTTTCTTTATTTCATGATCAAACTTGATTATTGTTGCTTTAATAAAATATGTAATGTGTTTCCTCAGTATCAATGTTAGTTTGTTTTTACGTTTATATTTTTTTTGTTTCAGTATGTCTTCGCTAGACATTACGACGACAATGATGAAAGTGACTTGTTATTGCATGTTCTCTCCGTGCATGCGTGGGTTTTCTCCGGGTTCTCCGGTTTCCTCCCACAGTCCAAAAACATGCATGTTAGACTGATTGGTAACTCTAAATTGACCCTAGGTGTGAGTGAGACAGGTCTCTCTTGTAAATGAGTCCCCGTGGCTCAACGAGGCTAGCCTGTATAAATAAAGGTTGAATGAATGAATGTTCTTCTTCCCCAGGTTGTCAGCGCTGTCCTGTTGATGATGATGGTGGTGGTGGTCCCACAGACAGCAGCAAAGCCACACAGGAAGTCCTTTGAAGGTTTAGCAGAAGAAACGGTCCCTCTGCGTTTGGACCCAAACAATTTAGTTCCCAGCCTAAAAGTCAGTTCTTTGGCCAGCGACTCCATCTCACCGTGGACCTACAAGTGAGGCTTCAGCTCCTCAGTGTGTTGTCCTTCATGAAGCTCAGAGTCCTGTTAACAGTTTTTGTCTCCTCTCTGTCCTCAGCATCTCCAGGGATGACAACATGTTCCCTCATGCGCTGTCGCAGGCTCACTGTTTGCTCAAAACCTGCCTGGACCACCAAGGACTGGAGGACGGGGGCCTGGAGTCCCGTCCCATTCTGCATCAGGTGCTGGTTCTGAGGCGAGTCAAGACGCCAGGGCCAGGCACAGCTACCACTACCGCCTGGAGTCCAAACTCATCTCAGTGGGTTGCACCTGCGTGAGACCGAAGGTGATCAACCAGCACTGAGGACTGACCCATGGAGACCAGATGAAGACCATCTCCACGCGGGGTGTCCTCCAAAGATCTGTGGCAGGGTGTGGCCTTGGGGCAATTTCAATCCCAAAAATCCTCAATTAAAAGAAAAGAACTTTTAAACGAGTTGATGAAGTTTATCAATGAACCTTAATTTTTTTATTTATATACTGTATATATATATATATATATATATATCTGTATATATATATATATATATATATATATATATATATATATATATATATATATATATATATTCATTCATTCATTCAACCTTTATTTAGTCAGGTAAATCTCATTGAGCCTCGAGGGCTCATTTACAAAAGTGACCTGCTACTAACTAAAGAATGATGAACAGCAATGGTAGAATTTCTGTTCATCATTCTACATCATATATATATATATATATATATATATATATATATATATATATATATATAGATATATATATATATATATATATATAGATATATATATATATATATATAGAATATATATATATATATATATATATATATATATAGATATATAGATATATAGATATATATATATATATAGATATATATATAGATATATATAGATATATATAGATATACAGTATATATATAGTATATATACAGTAGTTATAAATATAGTTATTTATTTATATAGATACCTATATTTATAACTATATATATACAGTATATATACATATAGATACCTATATATATTATATATATACACAAATGAAAGAGTGGAGATCAGGTGGTTCTCTATGGACTTTAGATGTTTGGACAAGCTGACAATCTGGAGAAGCTGCACATATTTACTGACCTGACCCACTTAAGTGAAGACCAGATCAGTCACCTGGGCCCTGCTTGCTGTTCTGTTGCCCTGAAGGCTGCAGGTTTGGAAGAATTTGGAGTTAATTAAGTTCTGTTTAATTTCTGTCCAGTTTTATTAAAAAGTTATTTAAATCAAACTAAGTACACAACAGAGTATTTAACATCAGGGTGGATGCTCAGTGCTTTATTTATGGTTATTTAAGTCTGCGTTATGTAACGGTTTGATGATCCTTGTCACATATTTATTTAGGTTTTTTGTGTATTTATTGTCTAAATAAATAAATAAAAAAGATTTTGTCGCTGTGTTCTTTCAAATAGAAAATTATTTCACTGCATGTTCATGAAGAATAAGACAAAGCAACAGTACTGTTCATCCAATCATCATTTTAATGTTTGCATGAAAACATGGTGACTATGAGAACATCCTGTGTTCCTGGGTTCCTCTTCTTCGGACGTAGAAGTACACCTCTGGGTGTAAAATCCTCATCGGAAGCCCATCGACAATGTTTCAAAACTGCATAACACAGATAAAATGTAACACAAAGTAAGAGCTACACATAACTTATTGAAAGGGTTATACATAATTTACGATACTTTATTACAAATACGCAAAGATTTGAGAAGCAAATAGTTTACCGGTGTAAAGACTGCGCCGACGCCATTACAACTGTGTTTACAAGCATGCGCGTTCACGAGACAGGTCATGCTGTGGAGGAGGAGCTAAGGAGGCGGAGTTTCAGGTCACCCAGAGTGCAAGGGGGAGGAGGGAGAACGGTCTCTGTTCAAAATTTTTCTAAGTTTCTGGGCTTTGCAGAAATCGCAGATAGTACCTTTAATGGCATGAGACTGAACAAGCAGACATACTAGGCCATAAACATGCACAGAACTGTACAGTAAATGAATACAGTACTGTACAATAAAAAAAAATATATAATGTCTTACTTTGAGCTGGTCAAAGCCTGCCTTCGTCTTTTAGCATCAGCTCGCACCCGTCCGAGCTCCCCCAGCTTCCTTACGCTCCACACGCACACACGTGGTCAAAACTGTTTAAAAGAAGGACTGTTAGCTTCTTAACTTCATACATTTGGAGCCAGAAAAAAAAAAACTTACTGAAAGCCGTTTCTCCGCGATGTTCCTCCATCCAAAACAAGCTCGGCGTTAGCTACGGTTAGGCCCCGCCATTAGCAGCAATGGTTAGCATGTCAGTTCATTCAAAAAGGCTGTCGGCTTTGTATCTCCGCGTTAGCTCGGTGTCCCCCGACTGCCAGGCGGACATTTGCGGCGAGCTCCCGGCCGCAGATGGCCCCTCCGCGGCATGTCGGCTCGGTGTCTTCGCCTGTGTTAGCTGCTCTGTTAGCTGCTGTCGTTAGCATGTCGGGCGGCGTTGTGGGAGCGATCGCGGGGCGATCCGCGGCTGCTCCTCCGGGCCTGAGACGTCCACAGAGTTGACCGAGTGTTTCCAGCAAATTTATCCGTATGAGGCAACCCTGAACGGACACACGGTCCTCTAGAGCCAGGACCGGAAACGACCGGAAGTTGCGTAAATACGATAAAATTGTAATAAAAACGTAATATTAATAATTATACTTTATTTATAAAGCCATTTAAAACAACCACAGCTGCAACAAAGTGCTATACACATGAAATTAATAACATTTAAACAAAAAAAAAAAAAAATTTTTAATCATATTTTTATTAAATATGATAAAATCGTAAGTCTGAGTTGCCGTAGGTCGCGGGTGTCGTACCTCGAGGGTTTCCTGTATAGATCATGTGATGTTAAGATGACCTTTATTGAAATTAAATCCCCCACTTGTTCTCTAAAATATATAACAATTTCAAAGGGATATTTTTGGTTTTAGGAGCAATTTTGACCAAAAAAAGTGCATAATTACTAAATATGTATCTCTATAGACCAATGAGTTCAAGGTCAATCAGCCCTAACATACTCAAGTTTAAAATCAGATATGGAATCCTCATCAAATTCCCTTTCCAATGACACCAAGTTTGCAAAAAATGTCCCAGTAGTTCCTGAGAAAATGGAGTGATCAGCTACCACACCCATTTTTGCCAAAAATGGGAACCACTGGTCCATTTGACCTAAAATTTGTGATCCTGTGCTGTGGGGTCGCATTGAACAAACATGTCAAGTTTCATCAAAATCTGAGATGGTAGGGTTAAACCCATTGGGTGATTTGACACAGGACAACTCTTTTAAAGTTGTCATTTTTCATCTGTTTATCCATCTTTTCATCAATCCAACCATGATCCATCCATTCATCCAATCATTGTTAGATGATGGGCTACCATAGTCCCTGTTAGCTGTCACACAGATGTTACACTTAAAACAAATTACTGTACTCTCTGTGTTGGCTTTACTGTTGACTGGTGACTTGTCCACAGTAGGACTTGTCCCTATGTCAACAGGCATGTACCCTTTAAAAGAATCACACTGGATAGTAGTAAGAGGAAGCCAAGAATTCTAAGAAAATGCACAACAGACATTGCTAGAAAATGTACAATTGAATCTTTCTTTTTGGTAGCATTAACACTATCCCATTGGACCTTACAGAATATTATTCTGAAATGACAAAGCTTCGAAGACCTCCTCAATCCCACTGGCACGTCTTCCACTGAGGAAGCAGAGCCTGGGGACTTTGGGTTGGGCTCTCCAATCTCTGGTGCTGAGGTCACCGACGTGGTTAAAAAGCTCTGCGGTGGCAGGGATCCAGGGGTGGATGAGATTCACCCGGAGTTCCTTAGGGCTCTGGATGTTGTGGGGTTGTGTTGGCTTACGCGACTCTGAAATATTGCGTGGACATCAGGGGCAGTTCCCCTGGATTGGCAGACTGGGGTGGTGGTTCCCCTATTCAAAAAGGGGACCGTAGAGTGTGTTCCAACTATAGGGGGATCACACTCTTAAGCCTCCTTGGTAAGGTCTATTCAGGGGTTCTGGAGAGGAGGGTCCATCGGATAGTTGAACCTCGGATTCAGGAGGAGCAGTGTGGTTTTCGTCCTAGTCGTGGAACACTGGACCAGCTCTACTCCCTCAGTAGGGTCCTAGAGGGTACATGGGAGTTTGTCCAACCAGTTTACATGTGCTTTGTAGACTTGGAGAAGGCATTCAACTGCGTCCCTTGGGGGACCCTGTGGGGGGTACTCCGGGAGTATGGGGTACCAGGCCCTTTGATATGGGCTGTTAGGTCCCTGTACGACCAGTGTCAGAGCTTGATCCGCATTGCCGACAGTAAGTCAGGCTTGTTTCCATTGAGAGTTGGACTCCGCCAAGGTTGCCCTTTGTCACAGATTTTGTTCATAATTTTTATGGACAGAATTTCTAGGTACAGCCAAAGTGTTGAGGGGATCCGTTTTGGTGGCCTTAGGATTGCTTCTCTGTTTTTTGCAGATGATGTGGTCCTATTGGCTTCATCAGGTTGTGATCTACAGCTTTCACTGGAGCGGATTGCAGCAGAGTGTGACGCGGCCGGGATGAGGATCAGTTCCTCCAAATCCGAGGCCATGGTCTTGAGCCAGAAAAGGGTAGAGTGCCCTCTCCAGGTCGGGGAGGAGGTCCTGCCCCAAGTGGAGGAATTTAAGTATCTCGGGGTCTTGTTCACGAATGAGGGAAAACTGGAGCGTGAGATCGATAGGCAGATAGGTGCAGCGTCCGCAGTGAAGCGGGCGCTGTACCGGTCTGTCGTGGTGAAGAGAGAGCTGAGTCAAAAGGCAAAGCTCTCAATTTACTGATCGATCTACGTTCCCACCCTCACCTATGAGCTTTGGGTTGTGACCGAAAGAACGAGATCTCGGATACAAGCGGCTGAAATGAGTTTTCTCCGCAGGGTGTCTGGACTCTCCCTTAGAGATAGGGTGAGAAGCTCGGTCATCCGGGAGGGACTCAGAGTAGAGCCGCTGCTTCTCCACATCGAGAGGAGCCAGTTGAGGTGGCTCGGGCATCTGGTTAGGATGCCTCCTGGACGCCTCCCTGGTGAGGTGTTCCGGGCATGTCCCACCGGGAGGAGACCCAGAGGAAGACCCAGGACACGCTGGAGGGACTATGTTTCTTGGCTGGCCTGGGAATGCCTTGGGATTCCCCCAGAGGAGCTGGCCCAAGTGATTGGGGAGAGGGAAGTCTGGGCCTCCTTACTTAGGTTGCTATCCCCGCGACCCGACCCCGGATAAGCGGAAGAAAATGGATGGATGGATGGAATGACAAAGCTTTCTTAAAAGCAACTCTGTCCATTCCCAGTTACACCAAACGAGCTGGTCACATGCCTCAACACTGTGTGATCATCACAAAACCCCTGAGTGGCAACAACGCCTTTAGTTACACCTACACACCAACTCAACTCTGTGACTACTTCGCTTGGTGGGTCAGAGAAGTAACAAAAGCAGCATGTTTACTTCAGAACCCCTCATGCAATATTGGTTTATACACAATACACTCTATAGTGGAGATAAAAAGTAATCTAAGGCCCAGTTTGAAAGGGTTTAGTGAAAGGGGCTATTGCCTTGAAACTTGGTAATGATTTGATTTGATTTAATATGTGCTGATCTGAAATATGTTTACATTAGTTGACAAACCACTTAGACATTTTAATGTATCAATCTCAAGAACAAACATAACTTGCCAAGTGTTTGCAGCAATCTTAGTTATGTGTGCCTCAAGGTTGTTGAATTGTTTTAAATATTGTGGTTTTGCTTTTTTATTCAAGCACAATGGTGCATTCATGGACATAATGGTGCAAGTACATAATGGTATGCTACAAAACAGGCTGTAGTCACTGACGGCAAGAGAAACAGCCCAAAGGAAGTTACTGCACAGAAACATTAAGTTGTAGTTCTGGCTCATTTTCCCACATTTGTGAGTAGCCTTTTTGTGGTTTGACCCAGAGGCTGTGAAGCATTGTCTTGTGCATGGTGGATATTTTCAGATGGCAACTGCAGGAAAAACTGCACACAGAAATACATTTTCACCTATCACTTAGGCTGTGCTGTGTTCTTTGTTCATGCTATTCATCAGCAACATGGATCAGATGGAGATTAGAAGAAAGAAAAAACAAAATAGATGAAAAAAGGGAAGGATAAAGGGAGGGGTTGGATATAAAATGAGTTGAAAAGGATTTAGGGTGTAGTATCAGTTTGATAGGTTTAAGCTCTTAACTCTGTGAATGCGCGTGTCTATGCATAAAAGCATGCTTGTCTGAGTGTGGGGATTTTTTAAAGGGTGTACCAGCAGTTAGATGGGTGTGAAACAGTACATACCTTTGTCCTTATTACCGATCCACACCTGAATCTCTTTAAATCTTTGACCTGTTTAAAGTGTCCCAATCTAGATTGGATTGCGTGATTTAGCCTCACTGCCTACTTAAAAGAGGCTGATTTGACAGTTCGGACATAACAAGTGTGCTAGGGTGTGTAAACTCAACCAGTTCATTAAACAGAGGCCTGATGATATAGGGAACTTATGCTCAGTGTTCCACCTATCACAAAACGAGCCTTCTAGGTGTGATCACAAAATTTGGCGTGTTTGAAGCTTATTTAAACAAATATCATGATTCAAAATTCAATTTAATTCAGTTTATTTATACAATGCCATAACAACAGAAGTAATTTCAGGGCACTGTACAAAAACATTCACATAGGTTATAAAAGCCAATTATAAAAAAAGTATCTGTAGGAACTATTTGTCTATTTTTGTTAAGTCTTTGAATTTAGTTTATTGGTTTGTAACTCAGCTTATTTTTAGGTTTGATTTTTAAATGATTATTTTTGTTTGATTATAGTTGTTTAGAATACATTTGCTGGTTAGTAATTTGTTTAGTTTATATACTTATTTTTATTTGAGATGTGTGTATATTAAAGGTGTAAGCTTTATGGAGGTTTTGGAGGCACTTTGGTGGTCGTATATTTTATATTTTATTTTTTTACCAGTCGGAGGTGGGGCAATGAGGTGAGCGGTCAGGCAGGATCCAGTGATTTGTATCAAACTATTTGGTTGCCAACTGGGAATAAACCTACCATGAACTGCATTGTTTTTACCTTTCCTTTGTACTGCGTAAATCACAAACCCACGGCGCATCAAGTCATTATTTGAGTTACATTTGCCTTCAGTTAGGTCTTTTGTTTTGTTTTCAAATAGTCACTTTAATTATCTATCTAAGGAAGACAGCTGATTGTGTTGAATCTTCACTTTATCACAGTCTCCTATTCCGAGCAAGCACAAAGGCAACAGTGGAAAGGAAAAACTCAATTTAAACAGAAAGAATCCTCCAGCAGAACCAGGCTCAGGACAAGCAACCATCTGTTTTGACTATTTAGGGTTTGAGAGGACAGTAAGAAGAAATGAATAAACAGAATGACAGGTCCAGGTGTACTTTCTATTGGAGGAAAGACAAAAATAAATAGATAAAATACAATAAAATGTTAAGAATAGAAATATTTACAAATATAAACAGATTTAGTAGAGCAAGTAAAGACAGCAGCAGAGTGAGGAAATGTGGTCAGTTTGTCCTTCACCAGTATAAGCCTATAGCAGCATAACTAAATGATAACTCAGGAAACCCAAGCTGTCCCTAACTATAGGATTTATCAAAAAATAAAGAAATACGTCCAGTCTCAAAAGTAGACTATGTGTCAGCCTGACGGACAGAAACTGGAAGTTGGTTCCACAAGAGAGGAGCCTGATAACTGAAAGTTCTGCCAACCATTCTACTTTTGGAAACCCTATGAACCACAAGTAAACCTGCAGTTTGAGATCAACGTGCTCGGTTAGGAAAGTATGGAACAACGAGATATGTAAAACAAGATGGAGGTACGTTGTTTAGAGCTTTGTAATATTTTGAACTCTATTGTGAATTTGACAGGGAGCCAATAAGCTAAATCTGGAGAAATATGATCTCATACAAATGTTGACAGCAACATTTTGGATCAACAGGTTTACATCACCACATGTTTCAGTTTTGGCTTTTGTATATTTTTCCAAGTTAGCTGAAACTATGAATGACAATACTGTATTGAGTATTTAGCTATTAAACTTTTTGTGGCTTTCCTATATTCAGTTGTCGGACTTATCACAAATCTGTATCAATGTTCAATAGCAGTGATTATGCTTAATGGACATATTGTCTGCTTTCTAAAATCCAACTGTGATGTTCTTTCCCACAGGTTACAGTATGAAAAATAGCAAGCTAAAATCAAAGTGAATTTCCACAGCAGGTAGTTTTCAAGGCTCTCTGTTTACATGGCATTACTTGCTTTATTTAAGTTATTATCCAAAGTGCATTACTGATGGGGCGCTGGTGCCTGGTCCACAATACACTATTAATGGCCAATGCCACTCTGTCGATATTTCAGTCAGAAGACTTGTGTCAAGATGGTCCTCCTTGAATAATTGCCACCTTCTTCCTGCTCGCAAAGCATCTGCTCCCCGTCCCTCCATAAAATCATCCAGAGAATCCTTAGACGGATAGTCACAGCAGATTGATTTCAGTTAATCATGTTGAGAATGCAGAATTGGATCAAGTAAAGCACATCAGAGTCACCTGGGGGTGTGTGAGCAAGCTGTGCAACTTGTTTTAAAACCTGCCTTTACCGTTTTGGGCTAACCGGAACAATATGTACCTGAAGTACAAGGGAGGCTTAATGACAAGTATTATTGCCTATTATGAGAGTTGCTTTAGTTAAAAAAAAAAAGAAAGATCATTAATCTATTGGAATTGTTTTGTTTGTTTGAGGACTTTTGGATTGAAACTTATCTTGGTCTTTGTTGGATAAATGGATGAAGCAAATACTTAAACATGTGATGTGCTAGTTTGTCATGGGGCTATCACTCCGCATTCGTGTGTGCTCATACTGCAAAGTAAAACTTAACATCAAATCCTTAGAATTGTTTACAAAATCATGAACTTGTAGAGAAACCACAAATAAACATGCAAACTGTTCCCTCCACCTTTGTTTGAGGTGACACGTAAGACATTTTATTGCTGCTTGATGATGCGTAGGGGTGTCAGATTGTTTCTTCTCTCGTGGGTAAACCTCACATCATCTCTGTGCTTTGGGAAGAGTGATTATTGTATATTTTGGTCTACCTAATGTCGCATGCTTTTTTTTTTTTGTTTGGGAAATAACAAGACTGTTTTACATTGTATTTACATGCAAGCAGAGTGCTTGGTTCTGCAGGATGACTGCACTGCAGATTACTAAAATGGCTTCACTTTGTGATGTGCATGAAGGGTAAGTCTTCCAACATGGAAAAAAAAACAAAAACAACAACAACATATATTTCTGGTGTTACCTAAAGCACATTTGTGGCAAATCTTTAAAGATTCTGAATCTTTTACTCTTTATACCAAAAGTATAATATGGTGTCTCTGGCTCGGTATGAGCGCTGCTGATGGGTTAATGTCTTATCTTAAACAATGATGTTGCAACAATCTGCAACTTCCCTTGGCACAGGAATCTCACAAACCGTGTTTCCATCAAGGTTTCTAGGTGCGCATTTTGAAGTATCGCAGCAGAAAAGCTTAATGGAAACGGCAAAATCCGTATTTACTTTCTCAAGTTCGCCAAAAAGTTTATACGCTCGCTTGAGGTGGTTTTTGGGATGTTCGAAAATGAGCAGATGCGCACAGCGACAGATGGAAACACATTTGCCGACTCGTGCTGCCGAAGCGAACATTCACGTCACGTGACTGATCAGCTGTTTCCGCTCCGGACAACATGTAACATCGCTAAAACTAGTTTGTATGACAGAATAAATACAACTCGACCGATAGCAACACGTACCTGAAATATTCTCTCCATTTTGACGAGATGTGTGGCCAGGTTCTGTTTTCAACTGCTACTTCCTGTTTACTGTAGACATGCGCAGTGCTCACGTCTGACGTAATGACGCTGACGTCTGACGTAATGACGCTGTGCGTGGCTTGGTAGATGCGCTTCAAGCCAGCAGATGGAAACACTTCTGCTTCGCATTAATTTGTATTTACATATTTGCGAGATTTCAAAAATTAGCTCAAAAATCGAAATGAAAATGGATGGAAACACAGCTACAGTCTGCACAGTGTGTGTTTGTGTGTGTGTGTGTGTGTGTGTGTGTGTATACTTCTCTCATTTGTGACAATTAGTGATAACACTTAGGTGTGGTAAATCTCCAGAAAAATATTCTACAGAAGTTTTAGAAAGTTTTTTTTTCATGTTCTTTTGCATTACAAGTTGTTCAAAACCAAAACAGACTTTTTTCAGTTTTCCATCACTGAATTTAACGTTTAACCAAGTCACGTGTTTAATTGGGAAAATGTCTTTACTTGTTGCTAGTTAAAGCAGAAGAGTATTCCTTTGAACTTCATAAAGCATCCACACTCCATAAAGACACCCCATAATTTAATAGAAGACATGTTAAACTATTTAACCTCATTTATACATATATTTTTTTCTTTGCTTGTAAAAGTTTAAAGCTGCAGATTTAGTCTTTTGCCCACAAATGCGGTAAACTCATTGTCTGCATTTTTGGGTGTCTGATGCATGTTTTTCATTCCACTGCTGGCATTAACACTCGAGCCATAATTGTGTAGCCTTGTAGTTATTTTAAGACCTTTTCTTTTGATGGACCAGCAGACAGTTTGTTTATTCCATTAGCTGTAAAAAAAAAATAAAAAAATCATTATGTAGCCTTCTTATAATTACTGTAGTAGTTTTATTAGTTTTGTACAGCTACAGTCCCTTCGGGCAGGTGGAGAGTTTCATAACTTTGTGCTTTTTGTCTGTCTATGTATATTTGTCGGCTGTGTGTGTGTGTGTTATTCTGTTTTTCTCTCAGTTGTGCTGGATTGAGGAAATGAAAGTTCAGACTTAGTCTCGCAGCCATCTAAACTATCCCAGTGTCCTTCAAATCTTTGTATGTCTGTGCGTGAAAATGTGTATCTTTCATAAAGTAAGTCTGTGAGAAAGTTAAGATTGGAAATACACACAAAAAAACATGTGCATCCTCTTCTGTAATCTATCTGTACAAGACTTGACCACTTTAACACCCATATAGACGCATTAGCATGTAACCACGCACACTGCCAGGAAGTGATTGAATCTCAGCTGTAATTGTGAAATATTGGGCAAAGCCACCACCTACTTCCTGCTTCTGTTAGACAAACTTGCCTCTAATTTTTCAAGTTACGTTTCAGCATATTTTGTACAGTTCTGAGCAATTTCTCAAACTATCGATGCTACAACTTTAAATACATTTTGTGTTGTTTATTACTTGAGTGCACCACAGTGTGGTATTGTTTTATTGAGGTAAACATTTTCAAGGTGTTCGAAGATTTTTGTTCCCCTACATGTAACTACACCTTTTATTTGTTGTTCACAACAGCTTCCATTTGGTCTTAATGAGACCCAGTGTGAGTGTGTGTGTCTAATTTCCTGGTTGTCCCCAGCAAACCCCCAAAGCTCTAATCACAGGAAGTTTAGAGGAAGTTATCTGGTCTCCGTTACACACATGCACACACCCACCTACTCACACACACTCGTATGCCTGTTTCCACCCACGCATTCACACTTGTTAGAGAAATGATCACGGGGAGAGAATAAAAGAGTGAAGCGCATTGAAGGAGAAATGGGGGGAGTCAGTGTTCAGGTGTGATGGTCTTTTTATTTTTTTCTCCATGCAGTGCTCTCTTTCCTCTGTCAAGTGTGAGAAGCCTGCCTGTTTCTACACCAGTGTTCCATTCTTTCATCTTTTCTTTTTCTTCTTTTTTTCTTTCTTCCGTCGAACAGTTTAAAGGATCTGCCACTCACTGGCGAGCTAAGAAAGGGTGCATTTCATTCATTCTCTGCTCTCTGGTCCAAGATGATCCCTTGAAAGCCTCAATGAAGAGACTTTTGAACTGGTGTGATGGAAACCTGGTTAACAAAGCTGGATTTCTGCTCAAGTGACCCGTTTTTGTCAATTTAGGGATAGTTCTGATCTTTTGAAGTCTGGTTCTGTGGGGTTTTGATGCTGCTGTCTTAAAATAACTCGTCTCAAACTCTTTGTGGGGGTTCATGCAAAATGCTGTTTTCTGTTGTTTGCAACAACTT
>JBBPBX010060199.1:0-21522 GCA_038048925.1 Garcialebias charrua
CAAGTATGTGCATGAGAAGGTCAAGATGCTCGTCATCCTCAGATAACAGGAACATCTGCTGAACTCTAATCCTGCCAGGCCTGCTGGTTTTAATGAGCGCTCACGCACGCGCTCGTTCAGCCAAACGTGACTTCAGATGATTAAAAGCTGAGCTGTCCCTCCTCGTGCACGAGCCTCTGATCAGTGCTGGGCCTGCAGGTTCAGGGTTGAATCAGAAGTCAGGCCGAGTCCGCCGCCCGTCAACCTGCAGACTCCAGAGAGTTCAGGCTGATGAGTTATCGATGTTTCACAGGAAGGCCACACGAAGCCGTGCGTGTGAACGTGCACCTGTTATCAAGACAGAGGCGGCTCCAGGGGGGAGCTAGGGTGTGCTATAGCCCCCCTGGAAAAGTCACAGCACCCCCTTAGCACCCCCAAGAAAATATCAGATTATTTTCTTTTTCATCTGAGTTAATATTCTTTAACATGTGGTTGTTGTGATATTTTCCTCGCAAAACACAACTAATAAATAAAAAAAAATCAGTGATTATATCGAGTAAAAAAAAATAAAAATCTGATCCACCAGCTGAAGCCCACAAAGATGAGTGATGCTCTCAACACTGACCCAGTAAGGAGCAGAAACTGGTGACATGATGCCTCTGGTTATGCCATTTTTAGCTAATACAACTTGATAAATCATTTCCTGGCTTGCAGTGATAATAAATGACTTATCTGGTCACATTAAATAAATACTTTTAACCAAAATCCAAAATAAACTTTATTAAAATAGCCTCACTGCATCTAAATTCATGCGCGTATAAAACTGAAATAATTCCTGCTCAAAGAGTTCATTTTGCCTTAGACAAGAGAATTAAGCCTTGACTGATTTATTATTATTGCTTGTTTATTATTGTTGTTGATTTTTAGTTTGATTATTTTTGTAATAAAACTTAAAAGACAACTTTATTCGGATGATTATTCATTTGTTCTGGTATAGAACTCCCTGTAATAACATATTCACCCTTTACTAATCAGAATCAGTCACTGAAGTACTTTGTAGAATATATTGATTAAGTTGTTGTTGGTCAGTAAACTGACCAGTGGGTGCCAAACTTTAATGAATGAAAAATAAATAAAACAAATGTAGTGGGGCTGAGATGGAAAAGGTGTCACCCTTCTTCCTCCATCTCACCCTTCGTTATGGCTACAAGCTTCTACCCCGAGGTTGTTAGACTCATGAACCCCTAGTCTGAATTATCACTGTGAAAACAAATCACTGTAATACCATTTGGTTATGTGCTGCTGATCTCATGCTGCTGATCTATTTCATGTTGCTGTGTTCACTCGTCCTCATCTGCTCACACAGACTCATGTTCGTGCTGCTGTTGTTTGGCGCATTGTTTCGTACTAGTAGTGCTTAGTGTATTTTTAGTTTAGTGTATTTCTTATTTCATGTCTCGGATCTTTTTTACTGTTTTTCTTTACAATTTGTATTTTTGTTGGATGTAACTGGGACCCTGTCCATAGTTTCGTTCCACCTTATGTACCACATGTGATGTGAATGACACACATTGACCTTGAGAACTGAAAGAACAAATGATCCTTCATAGCATCCTCAGTAAAATGCTTAGCACCTGCAGAAAAATATCTCTGGAGCCGCCACTGTATCAAGAGGAGACCATTTCACTTTTACCTCCAGTAAGAAGTCAAAGGTCAGAGGGCGTCAGACCTGAGGGACTTGATGTCAGTGTTTCAAAACTCTTCTCACCAACACATCCTCCTCCACTTACTGCCCTCCATTTCACTTTTACCTCCAGTAAGAAGTCAAAGGTCAGAGGGCGTCAGACCTGAGGGACTTGATGTCAGTGTTTCAAAACTCTTCTCACCAACACATCCTCCTCCACTTACTGCCCTCCATCTATTTCTGCTGCAGTGATGTGACAGTTGCTCCGACCCCTGGGAGCCACAGGGTGCACGAGGTGAAGTGACATCTCTCTCTCTTCCAGTCTCCAGCTCACATCACGGAGCTCCGAGACGACGTGACACATTTAATGGAGTTATCAGAGCCTCGACCGCACGGTCCAATCAGCACCGGCGAGATTTACACCTCTGACCATTTAACGTAGAGAAACGTTCACCTTCTGTGTGGAGTTTAGTGCTCCCCCCATCATCTGTGGCCAGATGTCTCACCTTGTTACAATTATCTGCTGTTGAGCATCAGGACATTTAGTGTCTTCATGAGCATCAGGACATTTGGACATAGTGTCTTCATGAGCATCAGGACATTTGGACATAGTGTCTTCATGAGCATCAGGACATTTGGACATAGTGTCTTCATGAGCATCAGGACATTTGGACATAGTGTCTTCATGAGCATCAGGACATCTGGACATAGTGTCTTCATGAGCATCAGGACATTTGGACATAGTGTCTTCATGAGCAGAACTTTCCTGCAGACAAGCTGAAACTTTCAGATCAGCTGTAATCTGAATAAATATCTGAGCTTCTGAGGCTAAAAATAACTCGTTCTTATCTCACCATGACTTTGACACGTGTGCAGAAATCTGATGTGTGACATGTGTGTGTGTGTGTGTGTGTGTGTGTGTGACATGTGTGTGTGTGTGCGTGTGTCAGGGCTCATTAGAAGTGTGAAGCTGGCAGCTCCAACGGGGGTCTGACTCTCATTTGTCTCTTTTCTTGTACAGATAACGCTTCAGTCTGAGTGGGGAGGAGGAGGTGAAGGAGGAGGAGGTGAAGGAGGAGGAGGTGAAGGAGGAGGAGGTGAAGGAGGAGGAGGTGAAGGAGGAGGTGAAGGAGGAGGAGGAGGGAGACAGAAAGCTCAACTCAAAGAAGAGCAGATCAGATCAAATGATGCTGCTGCTCGTCTTGCTGATCTCCATCAGCAGCAGAGTCGACAACACCAGGCAGATGTTCTCTTCCTGCTGCAGATGTTCTCTTCCTGCTGCAGATGTTCTCTTCCTGCTGCAGATGTTCTCTTCCTGCTGCAGATGTTCTCTTCCTGCTGCAGATGTTCTCTTCCTGCTGCAGATGTTCTCTTCCTGCTGCAGATGTTCTCTTCCTGCTGCAGATGTTCTCTTCCTGCTGCAGATGTTTTCCTCACGGTTTCCTGTCAGCCCAGTGGAACCAACAGAACCATCTCAGGTACTGTCTCACAGGGGCTGAAGCTATGTTTTTTTTATTTTTTTTTTATTAAATTTATTCATTTTAAATACAACACAATAACAATCTCACATTTGAGACCGTACAGAATTACATGCATTATATGTGCACGCATGGAGGATTTGTAAAGTTCATTTTAACAAAAAACAAAAAAAGTTTTTACACTTTCAAGAATATTTTCAATGTAAATTTGAAGCATGAAAAAAAAAAAAACGTCCAGTCAGGAGAAAATTAGACGCTGCTTCCAAACGATCAGAACCACCTCTTTCATGTAATGAAGATACTCTGGGTCATTGATCTTTATTCAACCAGACAAATCCCACTGAGATCACAGATGATTTTACAAGGAAGGCCTGAAACATACAGTACGTTTCTGATCTGTGGGAGGAAAGCACCGGAGAAAACCCACGCAGCATGAGAAGAACATGCAAACTCCACACACAAAGACCCAGGTCCAACTGGAGATTGAACCCAGGACCTTCTTGCTGTGAGGCAACAGTGCTAACCACTGAGCCGCCGTGCTGCCAAATGCTGTCTGAGGATAATGTGGACCTTGACTCCCAGACGACGTCACCTGCCTGAAACCTCACAGGCCTCCACTGGAACGCTGACACGTCACTAATCTCTGAGTTGATGTGAGTCGGATGATGACAGAATTTATTCATCTGTTGAAAAGAACAACTGCAGCACTAACTCCTGCTGATCCATGAGAAATGGTGACTCCTCAACACTTTTTGTTTCGAACCTGATCCATGAACTATTTGTTGAGAACAAAACCACAGTTTTTACTTTTTTTGCATTCAAACAACAAAGTTTTGTGAATTCAGCTAAACTGATTAAAGTTTGAAGAAAGGAAGCCTGAGAGCTCTATGTGGATTTCACACCTTCATTAGAAGGCATCTTTACCTTTTATTAAGGGTTTAGCTGAATATGGTAAATGGTAAATGGAGCTTATTTATATAGCGCTTTCCAGCCCCCTGTGAGGAGCCCCAAAGCGCTTTACAATACCAGCCATCCACCCATTCATTCAGACATTCATACACCGGTAGTGGTAGCCTGCCTTGCAAGGCGCCATCCAGACCTACCGGGAGCAACTCGGGGTTAAGTGTCTTGCCCAGGGACACAACGACACATGGTGGGCGGATGCGGGATTCGAACCTCCAACCTTCCGATCAGGGGTCGACTGCCATTACCACTACACCACGGCCGCCCCAGAATACTGAGTATTTCTCATGAGGCGTTCCAGTGAACCGAGCCCCTCCTTCAGTCGGCTGAGTGTCAGAAGTAAAAATCATTTGTTGCGTCGCTCGGCTGAATGAACACGAGCAGATCAGCTTCTGTTAACTCTGAACCACTGAGCTCAGCGACTCTCATCTGAGTTAGTACGATCAAATATTTAAATGTTCAAATAGAATCACAGCTCAGTCACGAGGCCGGTCTCTAAAATGATCATGAAAAGACGATCACTGCTGCATTTTTCATGCGAAACAGGAACAATTATTTAGTTTTTAAACACATCTTCTCCTTCAGGTCACATTAGGAGCATCCAAGTTGTATCTCTCAGATCATTTAAGAACAAAGTAAAAAAAAAGGAGATGTAGTTTCCGCTTTTCTGCAGGTTCTTGGGTCCAGGTTGGCACCAGCAAGCAGACTCATCCCACTTATGAGGCACCAGGAGTAAAGGAGGCTGCAGAGGAGCTCCCTTCCCTGCTGGAGCGTTAAGACCTCACCTCCTGAACCTCCAACTTCACCTGTGAATCCTCCAAGAACATTTCTGCTCACCTGTAAGAGACAAACGAATAATACACGTCTTCTGTCCTCAGCCACTCTGACTCTCCTCCATCCCCTGGTTCCTGCTGTAAATAAAAGATCTTCACTGTAAATAAATCACTTTAAAGTGTATGTTTCATGTTTGTTTTTTGGGCAGAAACATAATATTTAGAGGTAATAAGTAATTTTGATAATCCTCCCTGCTTTCCAAATTAATACCAATAGCCTTACAGACACAAATCAGGGGGAAAAAACAGAGCCTAAAAAAAAAACGCGCGGTTTAGGAGTCACGTGACAGTGACGAAAGTAGAGGGGGCGTCATAGTCGGAAGTTGTTGTTTTGTATTGAGTTGTATTGAAGTGAAAAAGGTCCAATAATGGTCATAATGGTTAATATTTGTGTGTGCGGGGGTTGTTCGAACTCCAGTTTGTCTGGACATCGATTTCCTGCACCAAAAAAACCCAGCTTTCAGAGCTTGTGTGAGGTTTGTCCAGATGAAAAGGCAGGATTTCACCAACAGAAGCGTCATGACCAACTCTGTGATTTGACAGCATTTGTCAAGGAGGATTACATCGACAGCGACCTGAACGAATACAGGATTGACTTCAGAAGTAAGGACATGAATATAATTTATTAATCTTTTGATTGAAAGTGGTTTAGGTTAGGAGCTATAAATTCCAAAATATACAGAGCTAAACCGCAGCTAGGTCCACCCGGTTGCGTCTTCAAAAATTAATAAAAAATCGAATTTCATCTCAAATGTGCTATATAGGCAATCGTTTAGTAAAAAAGCCCTGTATAATTGCACACTGAAAGCAGGAAAAATATCCACCGAGTGGTTTAGGAGATATAAGTGACTTTAGATGGAACAAAATACGATGCTAATTTTAAGCTAGCGCGACCATGTTGCATGTCTTCAAAAATTAATAAAAAATCGAATTTCATCTCAAATGTGCTATACAGGCAATCGTTTAGTAAAAAAGCCCTGTATAATTGCACACTGAAAGCAGGAAAAATATCCACCGAGTGGTTTAGGAGATATAAGTGACTTTAGATGGAACAAAATACGATGCTAATTTTAAGCTAGCGCGACCATGTTGCATGTCTTCAAAAATTAATAAAAAATCGAATTTCATCTCAAATGTGCTATACAGGCAATCGTTTAGTAAAAAAGCCCTGTATAATTGCACACTGAAAGCAGGAAAAATATCCACCGAGTGGTTTAGGAGATATAAGTGACTTTAGATGGAACAAAATACGATGCTAATTTTAAGCTAGCGCGACCATGTTGCATGTCTTCAAAAATTAATAAAAAATCGAATTTCATCTCAAATGTGCTATACAGGCAATCGTTTAGTAAAAAAGCCCTGTATAATTGCACACTGAAAGCAGGAAAAATATCCACTGAGTGGTTTAGGATGGAAAAAGTAATTGTTTAGGGAGCTAAGGCTAAAGTAGTTAAATCCATCAGTGGTGTAATTAATGCTGTATCTCTATATTTAGGCTATATGTAATATAAACCATTTTTAGCTTTAGGTAGTATATATCTAGAAGTTATTTGGCTAGATATTTGATGTAATAGTCAGAGATGACATACTTATGTCAAAACAACTTTGTAATCTGTCGCCTCCTCCTGGTGCAATCCCATATCTTTCTTAGCTAAAGCACAAACGTTCCCCTCCTGTGATGTCACTTCCGGTTTACCGCTGAGAGCACTATTTTTAGACAGAGTAGCGAGGGAAGACAAAAAAGGTAGTAGTAGCACATTTTATTTTGAGATATGATCCGTATTTTTGATGAAAATTGGAGTTTTAGACATGTTAGGTTGAAAAGGCAACAACATGTGTTTAAAGTGAAAGATACACTTTAACTCTAAAGAGCCTGAGTCTGTTCAGTCTCAGTCCATATAATCTGGGTACCTGCCTAATCGTGATAGGAGAAAATAAAACGGTCTCCTTCGTTGTTTTTGCTTAAAGCTGCTACTGTATATGTAGTTTTTGGAACATGCTGGAACTGGAACTTAGAAAAACTTTGAACAGAGACACGTTTCTGGTCCCTCCCCCTTGCTCTGGCTGAACTTCAGCTCAGCCTCCATAGCTCCGCCTCCACTGCATGTCCTGTCGCAGCCGCTGCGATTTTCTGTGTTTATATGTTAATAAAACATTCTAAAAAATAAAATAAAACATGGAGCGCTGGTCCAGCACACCAGAACACCATGAAATCTGCAGAGCCTCGCGCAGCCACGTTGAACCAGAGTTTAATTCGCTCGTGACAAATTCATTCATTTCCTCATCATTTCAGTCATGGAGTCAGCGGAGGAGGAAGCGATCACTTGACTTTTGGCAAAAAAACAAAAGAAAAGTCCAGATCAGGGATGAAGAAGGGGAATTTAATACATTTGTGTCACATACAAAACAGTTTTGCATCGCTTTGCAATCCTTTGAACGAGAACGTGCGCGGCCGCTGGGGCTGGGACAGGCGGGGGCGTGGGTTAGGGGCGTGAGAAGCTCTGTTTTTATTGGCTGGTTAACGGCGGGTCACTGTGGGTTTTTAGAAATGCTTTTAGTAACACCTGGAGAAGCAAGGGGACTATAGTTTTTTCAGAGATTACTTTGTCTAACATCAGTCTGTCAGGAGATAGTGACAGAGTGAAGAAATATGTTAAAAATATATTTTTAGAAAACTTACATATAGCAGCTTTAAAGATTGTCACCGTTTATCTTTAACATTCTCTCATTTCTTTGGACCATTGAAACCAGTAAGCAGTGAATATTTTAAACTGTTCGCCCATCAGGAAGCCCTGCAGTTATTACACCGTATGTTTTTACTCGTTTTATACAGACCAGATTTAACCCATGACTCAGCTCCTGTTTAAAGCTTTTTATAAGACGTGAATATAAAGCATTTTATGTAATTGTTAAAAGGAAAGGGAAAACGTTAAATTAGGAATGCTGCACCCAAATAGTTGTGAATATATTTCATCTTGTTCTGGTTTAAAAACGGTTATTTACCTACTCTGATAGATAAATTCTTTGTCTGCTGTTTTTTGATGACGACTGTTGAAGAGGTGACTTTGCAGCAACAACGAACCAATCCGCCGCCGACAAGCTCCTAATCTCCTGACGCCAACATCAAAGCAGCTTCCTCCTCGCTGCTTCAGGATTTTCCTCCTCGCAGACAATCGCAGCACGAGTCCTAATTCCCCCGTCAGGGAACGAATCCATAACGAGGTTCAGAAACTTCAAAGACTCGGCCTCGGAGAGACGGGGCTGACGCAGTGAAGGTGAGCCGGTTGGCCTCCACCCGCCTCTTATCACTTCAGACGCCGACGAGTTGTTGGATTTTATCTGTTGTCATGTGTGAATACATTAATCAGAATGATGGGACTGCTCTCTGCTAAAGCAGGAACCAGTTAGTGAGTTTGAATGGTGATGGTGAAACCACGCAGGGAAAACAACATCGTCCTTCAGCTGCTGCAACAAACGATTCATGCTTTTCTATTTCTCAGCACTGTTCTATGTTCAAGCACTGGCGCTCCTGAAACTGGACATCTGAGTTCCTGTAGCAGCTCTTCTTCTTTTAGTGACAGTTCTGGTTGTTTCTTGTTCAGCACCGTTTTATTTCAAAGTTTTGTTGTAAAGAATAAGTAAAGGTTAATCATTGAAGATGAGAAACATCTGGTGATATACGTCCATCCTTATCAGAGGTCCAGTCACAGAGGAAACAGGAACCCAGACCTCCAGCTCCTCCTGGAGGACACCGAGGTGTTCCCAGACCAGTAAGTAAGTAAGTAAGTAATTTTTATTTATATAGCACATTTCCCAGACATGAGAGTCACAAAGTGCTTCACAAGAGGAAAAATAAAATCATAAAATCACAGAAATAAAATCATAAAATCACAGAGATACTATACAAAAAGGTAAAACATAACAAGCTCTAAAAACAATGTACAAAGTTAACCAAACGCCTGTCTGAAGAGATGAGTCTTAAGACTGTTTTTAAATGCAGCTGTTGACTCGGAGCAGCGTATTGTTATAGGGAGAGCGTTCCAGAGCCTCGGAGCCACCACTTCAAATGCTCTATCGCCACGAGTTCTAAAATGAGTTCTCGGAACTGTCAGCAGTAGCTTATTTGAAGACCTCAGAGTTCTAGATGGACAAAGAGGCTTCAAAAGGTCCAATAAATATTTAGGAGCCTCACCATGTAATGCTTTAAAAGTTAATAATAAAACTTTAAAATGTGACCTAAAATGAACTGGGAGCCAGTGTAGAGAGGCCAGAACCGGAGTGATATGAGCTGTTCTGGGGGTTCTAGTCAAAAGCCTGGCTGCAGCGTTTTGCACAGATTGAAGGGAAGCTATGGAGGATTTACTAATCCCCACTAAAAGGCTGTTACAATAGTCTAGGCGAGAAGAAATAAATGACAATCATTTCTAATTCCTTTTGTGATACAATAGCACGTAGCTTAGAAATATTCCTTAAATGATAAAAACAGTTTCGAACTAACAATTTGCAATGATTGTCCATTGACAGAGAGCTGTCAAAGAGAACACCCAGATATCTGAGGTTGTTTTTGTTCGCAAGGTTTAGGAACCCAAGATGCTTCTTGATTTCAATGATTTTATCATCCGGAGCAACGATAAGCGTTTCAGTCTTGTTAGCATTTAGCTGCAGGTGGTTGTCATTAAGCCATATCTTAATGGCTGATAGGCAGTTACTGAGTTCAGTCAATTTATAGAATTCAGACAGTCGAAATGAACAATACAATTGAATGTCATCAGCGTACACATGGTATGAGACGTTACTAAAGCTATTTAAGATAAAGCCTAATGGGCGTAGGTACAATAAAAAGAGGATCGGGCCCAAAACTGAACCCTGGGGCACCCCATAGGGCAGATCAGAAACGTCAGAATGAACATTGTTCATGAAAACAGTAAAAGACCTATTAGATAAATAAGAATTGAACCAATTTAAAACCGTACCAGAAATACCAAACAGATCACACAATCTGTTAATGAGAAAAGTGTGATCCACTGTATCAAATGCTGACCAGAGAGGGTCTAACCCTCCACAGAGTTCTGGGTCTCTTCTTAGTGGACCATGTCCTGATCACATGAACCTCCTCAAACGACTCCTTTCAATGCAGAGGAGCAGCAGCTCTACTCTGAGCTCCTCACCCGATCTCTAACCCTATGGTTGCTAATTTCTGTCACGATCTGGTGCGATGTTGGATGAACCCGGAGATGCAGACAGGCAGAACACTTGGAGGCACGAGTTGAATCAATAAATCATTTAATATGTTGTGAACACAAAATAACTAAGACAGGGCAGTACTCACAAATCCTAGAACTTGTAGGCTGTGGCACAAGCACGGACACGACACACCAGGTAGATCGACGAATGACCCCACACTCAAACCCACACCCACATAAACTAATATATGCACCGTCATTACCCAAAACCCAAAACACCTGAGAATGCAGCAGTCCAGTAATTACCCAAAACCCAAAACACCTGAGGAATGGCCCACCATCCTGACAGTACCCCCACCCCACAGACGCCCCATGGCGTCCCAAAGAAACCCCCCAAAAGAACAAGGGCAGGCGGAGGGAGGCAACAGGCACCATAAGCTAGTTCAGGAGGACGTCCAGGAGGTCGCCCATCACCACCCGCCAGAACCGGAGGACGTCCAGGAGACCGCCCATCGCGTAGCGTCACGTCTGGCGGGCGACAGGGAGGCCGTCCATCATGCAGCGCCACCTCCGGAGGACGTCCAGGAGGCCGCCCATCACCACCAGCCAGGTCCGGAGGACGTCCAGGAACCCGGCCATCACCGGCATGCACCGCGACCCCAAGGATGGCAACGGCAGGAACCAAGACGTCGACGGCCAGGACACGTTCAGAGTAGGCCGGCAAACGTTCCCCGTCGACCGGAACACTGCCTTTGTCAGTCGAAACACCACCATCAGCCTGAACACCCTCGTCATCGGCCGGAACACCATCATCGTCGGCCGGAACACCATCATCGTCGGTCGAAACATCATCAACGTCGGCCGGAAACCCATCATCGTCGGCCAGAAACCCATCATCGTCGGCCGGAACACCATCATCGTCGGTCGGAACCAAGACCCCGACAGCAGGGACTTGGTCGGCCGGTCCCGAGTCGTCGATGGCAGAACCATGATCGTCGTTGACTACCGAGACGACCCCAAGCGTGGGGATGTCGAGCAACGAGACGTCATCTGCGTTGTCGGGACCCCCGTCATCGAGATCCTCGTCGTGGGGACCCTCATGGACGTCGAACGGCGAGACGTCTTCAGGACCCTCGTCGTCAGGATCCTCGTCGTCAGGACCCTCGTCGTCAGGATCCTCGAGACCCTCGTCGTTGAGACCCTCGTCGTCGGGACCCTAGTCGTCGTTGAGCGACGAGACATCTTCAGGACCCTCGTCGTCAGGATCGTCGAATGGCGAGATGTCTGCTTCGTTGAGACCCACGTCGTCGGGACCCTCGTCGTCGTCGAGCGGCAAGATGTCTGCTACGTTGAGACCCTCGTCGCCGGGACCCTCATCGTGGAGACCCTCATTGACGTCGAGCGGCGAGATGTCTGCTTTGTTGAGACCCTCGTCATCGGGACCCACGTCGTGGGGACCCTCATCGTGGAGACCCTCATCATCGTCGAGCGGCGAGATCCCTTCAGGGTCCTCTGCGATGACTGTAGTAACAGCAGTCTCAGAAGACCATGGTCCCACTACAGGTTCTGGACAACCTGCAGACTCTGGAACACCTGAAGTCGCTGACTCTGGAACGCCTGAGGCAGGTCTTCGTCTAGGCGCTGGCACTGGTCTCTGTCTGGGCGCTGGCACGGGAACCAGTCTGGGCGCTGGTACGGGAACCAGTCTGGGCGCTGGCACGGTAGACAGGGCAGCGCCCTCTGCTGGTGTAGACAGGGCAGCACCCGCTGCTGGTGTAGACAGGGTAGCACCCTCTGCTGGTGTAGACAGGGCAACACACTCTGCTGGTGTAGACAGGGCAGCACCCTCTGCTGGTGTAGACAGGGCAGCACCCTCTGCTGGTGTAGACAGGGCGGCGAACAACAGCATGGACTCATCCCTCAAAGTCTTAACCCAAGTCAGTATTTGTGTGCGACCTGGATCTGGTAGCAAACAGGAATTGGCAATGATTATTTCTTCTGCAAGGGAAAAAGACCTGATTTTATGTTGTGGGTCCACACTACTGAGGGCAGCCTGAAGCAGTCTCTCAATCTGCTGGATAACGAGAGTGGCCTCCTGCATCTGTACAACAGCGACCCCTGGGGTTGATGAGTGCTCTGTGCGTTCGTCCTCAGAGTGGGAGCTCACACACTTCTCCTTCCGTGAAGGCTTTGCTGGAGGAGGCATCCTTGGGTCCTCAGCTGCGTGTCGTGCAGGATCCATCTCTGTGTGTCCTGCAGACGTGTGAACTGGGACCACATACCCCCCCTTCAGCGAACGTCTCCCCGGAGACGTCACAGGGCACGAGGCCGGGCACCCCTCCCCCAACGAAATCCTCCTCGGCGCTGTTGACAGCGTGGGAAGTGGGGCAGTAGGCGGGGCGGGCAGAAACCCGGAAACGTTCAGCGTCTTCGTTCGCCGCTTCCTCCCGCGGCGACGCGGTGCTGGAGCTGGACTGGACCAGAACCCTTCGGGTTCCGAGTCGTCCTCAGAAATGGACCACAAAGCCAACGCAGGCGAAGGAGGGCAGAAAAAAACCATTTCGGAGCGGTCGCCTCCGCGTTTCCTCCGCGCTCGCTCCTCCAGTAAAAGAGGAGATGGCAGGATTTCCAGTCCGGGTCCGTAACTCCAACCGGGTTCCGTCTGAAACCCGCTGACTCGAATGGCGGCTGCTTCCTTCTGAGCTGTAGCCGTCATTTTCTGCTCACGAGTGACTTGGATCATCTGTCTGCGGGGGTTCCGGTCAGGTGGGGTCATTATGTCACGATCTGGTGCGGTGTTGGATGAACCCGGAGATGCAGACAGGCAGAACACTCGGAGGCACGAGTTGAATCAATAAATCATTTAATATGTTGTGAACACAAAATAACTAAGACAGGGCAGTACTCACGAATCCTAGAACTTGTAGGCTGTGGCACAAGCACGGACATGACACACCAGGTAGATCGACGAATGACCCCACACTCAAACCCACACCCACATAAACTTATATATGCACCGTCATTACCCAAAACCCAAAACACCTGAGAATGCAGCAGTCCAGTAATTACCCAAAACCCCAAACACCTGAGGAATGTCCCACCATCCTGACAATTTCAGCTGCTTGTATCCAGGATCTGGTTCTGTTGGTCCTGATCCAAGTCTCATGTGGGTTGGAATGTAGACAGACCAGAATGCTGAAGGTCTTGGCCTGAAGACACCAACAGAACCACATCATCTGCATAAAGCAGAGCTGAGACACCAAGGTTCCCAAACCAGGCCGCCTCCTCTACACGACTGCCCCGTCCATGAAGATCACAAACAGGATCAGAGACCAGGGACAGACCTGGACGAGTCCAACCCGCACTGAGAACGAGCTTGACTTCAGAATATCTATCAAAAAAGATCTCAGCGGAAAAATAATCAGAGTGACTAAAACAAGAACACAAACATCAGAACTGTGACAATGTCTTCTAAATTAAATTACTCAAAAAGCTGTCTACAGCAGGTAAGATAATGTTTGTTCCACTTCAGAATCTGGAAGCTCTTCTTCTAACCGATCAATTGGTTGTAACTTCACTGATTGGATGAAATCAGCTCATTGATGAAACGCTGAGGTTTCTGGTTTGTGTGATTTATTGCAAACTTTAACAGAAGATTTTCAGAAAATATTACTTTATTGATTATTGATCCGCACTCTGCTCCTCTGAGAGCCTCCGGCTGACATCTGCTGCAGTTTCTAAAGGTTTCCAGCTCTGCTGAGGGATGATCCCCTTTTAGATCAGAGCAATTGATTGATTAGTTCAAGACAGAAATAATGAGCAGCCATCGATCAGTGCTGCTGGTTCTGCAGGAGTTAGAAACGGGTCGGAGCCTTTTTCCATCTGAAATTAGATGAGAACCATGAACGCCATCAGAGCTACCAAAGAGGCTCCACAACATCCTCGTGCGTTCAGGTTTGAGCTGCAACAACGTTTACAAGAGAACGCTCAGACGTTCAGGTCTCTTGTAAATGAGTCCTCGAGGCTCAATGGGATTAACCTGTTTAAATAAAGGTTGAATGAAAACAGAGCCCGTTTTAGTTCACGCTGGAGTGTTTGGACCCACCAGGCCTGACAAGGACAGAGATGTGAAGAAGGTGGAAGCAGCAGATCTTTCTGCTGCTTCCACCTTCTTCATCACATCTCTGTCACTTACTGTCTGCTAATTAGGAAGAGCTTCTTCCTCATCAGTTTATTGTTTCCTCTGCTGAAAACATCTCACGCATGCTTCATCTGTCCTGATTAACTGTTATGTTACATAAAATACTTGACTTTAGCAAAATTTCTCATATCGATCCTCTCATTTAACCCTCATTAAGAAACAACAAACGGTAACAAGTTATTTTTCATTTAAAGGAAGAATGATTGTGGTCATGTAGCCTGGTTAAAACCAGACCCTTGTCCTTCACTTTGCTTTGTACTAGGGTCTGGGACTTCTCCCATAGACAACGATTTCTCCTGTAGATTTTTGACCGGACCAATCAGAGAACAGAAGGCGGAGTTTTGTTAGTTTAGCCTGGCGAGGTCCAGGCTATTCAGATAAATAGCTCAGAAACCACTCGGTGGATATTTTTTCTGCTACCAGTGTGTAATTATATGGCTCTAATTTACTGACTGTTGGCCTAGATTAAACATTTGAGATAAAATTTGATTTTTTATCATTTATTTTCGTAGCGCACCCGAGGCTGTTTGGAAAATGTCAAACCGAAACTATTTAAATCCAGCAGATTTGACCATTTCGTGAATTGATTTAGGAACTGTTAAGCTCAGGAACACTTCTGATATAACGTCAGCTAAGAAATATATTTTTTCTCAGCAAAGAAATAATAGTTTTTTACCTTGTTTTCATGAAAATTCCTTCGTGGCGGCAGCCATTTTAACTGACGACGTCAGTCGACGTCGTTCAAAACTCCGCCTTCTGTTCTCTGATTGGTCCGGTCAAAAATCTACCGGAGAAATCCTTGTCTATGAGAGAAGTCCCAGACCCAGTACAAAGCGAAGTGAAGGACAAGGGTCTGGTTTTAACCAGGCTAGTGGTCATGTACCGTCCAGGCACATGAGTTTCTGTATCTGCGAGAGAGGTGAGGAATAATTTGTGCTAAGGATAAAAAAACCAAGACACTAAAACAACTCAGTCTAATGTGAGAATGTGTCAATCAAAAAATAATTAACGTGTTCCTGATTTCTGATTACGGCCGAGGTTCGAGTCGGTGTGGAAACAGAACGGAAGACAAAAGGTCATGTGAGTAATATTAAAGTTGATAATCATGTTTCCTGTACAATATTTTTTGTAGAGTATTATGAACTGCATGTCCACAAACCGCCATAGAGCGAGTCTGCGAAAGTCGAACCACGAAGTAACGAGGCACAATTGTACGGTACTTACCTCTCCATCTGCTTCTGCACAGAGTCATACGACTTCCAGCTTCTTTAATACTCACCTTTTCCGTGGTCGTCTCCCTCGCTGCCAGTCTTCTCTGGGTAAGGGAGTCTCTGTAAGACATGATAGAAATGTCTCTTCAGTCCTCAGAGTCCGTCCCGTCCTCCTGACACGCTGGCAGCAGTGAAACCTCACATCCGTCTCATCTAATTACTGCGAGGACAAGGTTCGCTGGAATGAATTATTCATAATGACTCGATGAGGGCCCAGCGTGAAGGTTAGCGTGTTCATCTGCAGGCCTCGCCTTTGAACCCATTTAATGGATTTGTGGGATTCAGCTGATGTGGCAGAATGAAGCTCCTGCAGAACTGGACCGCTGATCTGAGCGAGTGTTTAGTGTTGGCTTCTGGTTGAGGCCCTCACTGCTGCACCTGGGGGTTTGTCTCGAGGCTCTGAAATGTTCAAACGAACGTTGTGTCATCTCGGAGATCGTCAGACGGCAGCATCTCGCTCCCTGCAGAGGTGTCTGACTGCTCCAGAATCATGGCCGTTTTTTGTAGCGCAGGAGTTAATTTTCCGTGAACGCTCAACCTTTTAAACTTCACGTTTAAAAGGTTGAGCTTGAAGTGCAATAAAAAGGAGAGGATGTAAAAATGTACTTGGATCGAGCTCGGTCCTTCGCTCGTCTGTACCTTTAAAGAACAAACATCAGTAAACACTGTCGTGCGTCTGAAAGTCTAAAGACTACGAGTTTGTCTACTCAAAGCAGAAAAAATAAATACAGTTGTTACTATGTGTCCACCTTAATTTATTTAGGGGATTTAAAACATTTGATAAGGTCAATAGAAACACCGAATCAAATATATTCTTGTTTTTAGTATTTTACCTTAATTTATTGTTTTATAACACTACTTTTATTTTAATTACTTTGTATTGGAGTTTATTGTAGTCTGTACTTTATAAGTTGTCTGTCTTAAACAGGTCTGTCTTGTGACTCAATGAGACTAACCTGTATAAATAAACGGTGAATGAACAAATGAATACTCCTTTATTTTGTTTGCAATGAAGGACTCTTACATTCCTCATCTGAGTTAATCCCACAGGGAGCAGAGACGACGTTAAGCCTTCTGGGAGGAACTGGAACACGTTCAATTTGTGGTGTTTCGAAAACAGCTGTGACGGCAACAAATGAGGTCCAAATGTCCTTCAGGAGGTTTTTACACCAACTTTGCTGCTCTCAGAGGAAAACCAGAATCTACGGAGGACGTTAAACAGCCAGGAGTTTGGGTGACACGTGGACTCTGTTGGTGTTAATGGTAAAGTTCTTTTAATTCATAGTTTTAAGATGGGGATCAAAGTCCTATTTGGACCCAGGTCTCTTGTTAAAGGGGACCAAATATTCAAAATTCAAAAAAGTTTATTCAAAAAAGTTTTGGAAAAATTGAAAGAGGATCTAGATAAACAAGACTGGAATGATGTGTATGTTGATGATGTGAACAGAGCATATGATGAGTTTATGAATATCTTGGAAACTGTATGAAAAGAATTGTGTACAAACAAATTACACAAAGAGAAATACGTTGATCAACCATGGATGACAAAAGGGTTGAGAAATGCTTGTAAAAAAAGAATTATTTGTATTCATGTTTCTTGAAATTGCGAAGTCAGAGCGCTGAAGAAAAATATAAAAAGTATAAAAATAAATTAGTAGGGATTATAAGGAAACATAAGAAAGAATATTATAGTAAATTATTAGATAAAAGTAATGGTGATATGAAAGCAACATGGCGAGTAATGAATAGTGTCCTGAAGAATCATAAAACAAAAACTGGTATTTCAAAATACTTTGTAAAAGACAACGATGAAATTCATGATGAAAATGAAATTGTAAATGGATTTAATCAATATTTTGTGAATGTTGGATCAAGCCTTGCAGCTAAAATACCAAAAGCAGATACAGTAATACAGTAATGTGATCCATTCTTCTTCTTACTTCCTACTTCCGATCTCGGCAGAGCAAGTCGCATATCTTTTTGCTCCTACCCTCCCTAAGTTTTTCCTCCTCCCTGATTGCTTTTTGTCTCGTCCGTGACTCTTCAGCGCTCACTCGAACCAATTTGCGATGGATTTAATAAATTGGGCTGTTTCATCTATAGATAAGATTTTTTCCACGAAGCGGACCGGGCCAGGAGAAGCGGTCTGCCCCTCTGACACGCATGCTGTCGGATACATGATGGACTCGTGGGGACAGTGGCAACCCATGTGTTTGACCGTCTTGTCTGTCGAAGACGTGGAAGATTTGTGGATTATTGGGATATTGGTGGCAGCTGCTCTGTTTTTTGGCGTGAGCGGAGCTGTCTGTTACTGGAAGATCAGGAAGACTTCGGCGGCTATCGGCGCGCTGGCCAAACTTCCTGATCAGCAAGATTCTCTGATCCGGGCTGTGAGCTCCTCATCCCAGCTGTTGTACGAACTGAACCGCACGATGGGAGCGGCGGTAGACCACCGCGGACCTGCGGTGCGCTTTGGAACTCGTTTACAGCCGCCCGGCCTCAATCAGGGCACAGATGGGGGTTCGTAGCTTCGGAACCTCATATGATTCGGCGATTTTGGACCTGAACAGCACCTGGACTTGGAAGGCTGCAGTCAAAAAGAACACTGTGGCCTGGATTGAAGATAAACAAGAACTATCTAATCTAGTTTCTGCACGACCTTGAAAAAGAAGAAGGCTGTCTGCTGGAAACTATTCTCCTGGAGTGAAGCTGAGAGACCTTGCTGACCCCCCCCCCCCCCCCCAGAGATCTCTGTGGGTGCGCTCGGAGGCGCCGAGCTGAGACAACTGCTGAACTGTGCTATCTGAATGTTGCTCACAGACTCTTTGATCTCCTTGCATGTCGTCAAAACTGCAACAATGTCTTGTCTGGTTGTGCTTATTGCTGATAGAGTTTTTGGGACTTTATCATAGAGTGTCTTAAGGCAATCTTTGATAGATTCTTTTTTTGAATATCACAAATGATACCTATTGTGTTTTTCCTTTTTCCATATCTGTTTGACCTTCATCCGGAGACGGATGAGAGCGGCCGCGCAGAAGAACATGTCATGTGTTTGAATATGCTGCAGCTTTACATACTCTCCCTCTTCTGGACGACTGTGTATACATAATCACGTTGTATTAATTAACTGGTGCAATGTTAATAAAAAATCTCTTATCTCTTATTCAATTACAGGTTGTGCAAATAGTATTTTTCTAAATGGAACTAACAAATGGTAAATGGTAAATGGAGCTTATTTATATAGCGCTTTCCAGCCCCCTGTGAGGAGCCCCAAAGCGCATTACAATACCAGCCATCCACCCATTCATTCACACATTCATACACCGGTAGTGGTAGCCTGCCTTGCAAGGCGCCATCCAGTCCTACCGGGAGCAACTCAACAAAGAGGAAATAATGAATGCAGTAAAAAATCTTACAGACAAGAGATCAAAAGACTGGGTGGACATGGATATGATGTTTGTAAAGGACATAATGAGCCATGTTATTGAGCCGTTTACATACATATGTAATTTATCATTTTCAACAGGAATATTTCCAGATAATATGAAAGTAGCTAAGGTAGTTCCTCTTTTTAAAAATGGTGATAAATGTGTGTTCAACAATTATAGACCTATATCCTTGTTACCACAGTTTTCAAAAATTCTTGAAAAACTATTTGTGAACAGACTAGATCAATTTATAGATAAACAAAATATTCTAAGCAACAGTCAGTATGGGTTTAGAGCAAAAAACTCTACATCAATGGCTCTCATGGAATTAATGGAACAAATAACTACTGCTGTCGATCAAAAACAATATTGTATCAGTATTTTTGTTGATTTAAAAAAAGCATTCGATACTATTGATCACACCATTCTCCTTGAAAAACTGAACAAATATGGTATTAGAGGACCAGCATTACAGTGGGTATCTAGCTACTTAAAAGATAGGAAACAATTTGTACAAATAAATGATGTAAGATCTGACCTCTGTAATATCACATGTGGAGTTCCCCAAGGCTCTGTACTTGGACCAAAGCTATTTATTTTATATGTGAATGACTTGGTAAATGTGTCAGGACTCCTTAAATGTGTACTTTTTGCTGATGATACCACATTTTTCTGTTTAGGTGAAGATATAGAACAAATGTTGGAATTGATAAAGACAGAATTTGTCAAGATACAAACTTGGTTTAAAATAAATAAATTATCATTAAATCTAGAAAAAACTAATTACATGATATTCAGTAATAAAAAGAAAACTGTTGATGTTCCACTCAAAATTGAGGGTGTTGAGATTTGTAGAGTGAGTGAGGTGAAGTTTTTGGGTGTTATCATTGATGACAAACTGACATGGAAACAACACATAAATTCTGTAAGAATAAAAATAGCTAAATCGATTGCAGTACTGTACAAAGTCATCATGTAATGACGCCAACACTGCAGACGGAGTCCAGCCAAACAGGGTTTATTTAGAAACAGGGACAAGCTGCTATTACCGAGGCTGCAGCTCACGCCTCAAAATAAAACGCGGTACACACGACGCGAGCGAACACACTGCTAGCTGCCTGCTAACAACAACACACTCAGACACTTCTTCTTCGTCTCTCTTTTCCCGGTCCCTCCTCCTTGCTCCTACCCCCACGACCAGTCCGACACATGAAGGCGGGGGTCAACAGAATCACAACAGCTCATTAGAACACAGTAAGAACACAGCTAAGATTTATTCTTCTTTCTGCTACCTTTCATTTTTTTATATTTTGTGCATTATCATTCATGGGATTGTCTTGTATTGTTTCTTTTGTAAAAAAATGAACAAATTTAATAAACAAACATAAACATAAACAAAGTCAGAGACTTATTGAATGATAAAGCTCTGTATTTGTTGTATAACACAATCATTGTTCCACACTTAATCTATTGTATTGATGTTTGGGGGAAAGCGTGTAAAACAATCACAAAGCCTATTTTTGTATTACAGAAAAGAGCTGTAAGAATTATCACTAGAAAACATTACCGTCATCCATCAAGTACATTATTTTATCAACTGAAGTTATTGAAGTTCCATGATTTGGTAGACTATAATATTTTATCAGTTATGTATAGGGCTCAAAATAATGCATTACCTTTAAATATCCAAATGCACTTTGTTAAAAGACAAAGTTGTTATAATCTTAAGGGGACAGAGTTGTTTGTAAAACCACAATTCAGAACTAGTTTGAAGGGACGTTCTACCTCAATCCAGGGAATTAGATTATGGAATGGCTTGGAGAATGTAGTTAAAAATGCCAAGTCAATGTTTACATTTAAGAAAATGATCAAAACGAATGTGTTAAAAATATATATATGAAATAGCGTAATGTGTATTGTATTAGTTAGAAAATTAGAAAGAGTTAGTCATTTTGTACTGTTGGTTGAAGATTATTATTGTTTAATCTGATTGTTGGAAAAAAGGGGCAGATATAATAAGATTTATTCTTCTTTCTGCTACCTTTCATTTTTTTATATTTTGTACATTATCATTTATGGGATTGTCTTGTATTGTTTCTTTTGTAAAAAAAATGAACAAATTTAAAACAAACATAAACAAACATAAACAAAATTCACTTTTTAATGTTTTTTTTACTCAACTTTGGTTATGTACTTCTTAAAAAAACAGTCCTAGGGCCAAAAAAATGCACCCAGCGGTATATTTACTCTAAGTATATTTATTTTTCAGTTATATAAATGTCTCGTTTTCAAATCCTGCAGCTTGTGATGTCACAAGCCGTAGGACAACCCACCCCAACCTGAGTCCAGCCCCTCATCTAGCAACCCCTGGTGATGCTCCACCCACTTTAGTATAAAAGACGTCACGGTTGTTTTTCCTGAGTTTCTCAGAGTTCGATGTTTCGTTGTTGTTAAAATGCAGTACCGCTAATAACTAATTATCTATCAGTAAAAACAAAAAAA
>JBBPBX010060200.1:0-10614 GCA_038048925.1 Garcialebias charrua
AAAATAAATTATGGCAAAAGGACACTCTAGTTTGGACAATGAAACTGGTGAAGATAACATTTTAGTCAAGTTATTTTAACTAAGTGGCAAAACTGGCATTTGCATGTATTAATACTTTTATTCTGTTTATTATTTTTATTATTTTTAATAACTTAATCTGAAAGGTATGTTTTTTTTTTGTGTGTGCAGGTGGTCCACTATTTAAAGTTTGCCAAAAACTGGATGAAGTGGAGCTGTAAGTTTTGCAATTTTGTTACATACAATGAAAGAACAATTGTGGGTCATTACAAAGACGATCATGGACGTGGAAGACAGGGACTGAGCTGCATTTACCCAAACTGTCTGACTGTTCTCAAATCCTACGTGGATTTCGAAAAACATATCAAGGGACATAAAAGATCATACCCAGTTGCTAAACTACGCTGTGAACTCTGTACTTTTTCAGCACCAACCAACATCAAACAGTATTTTCTTCATTTAAAGACCCATTTGAGAACTCGAGAGACTGTTAATTGTCCATATACAGGGTGTTCTTTTAAGTCAAGGGTAATCTCAACTTTCACTGCCCATAAGAGTCGATATCATCATGCTGCTACATTGGTTGATTTCAAACCTGATCTCGTTGTAAAATGTCACAGTGAAGCCTTTGTAAATGATTATGAAGAAGTTGATGATTTAGTGTCATCAGATTCATTGTTGCCTGAATCTGAAGTTCAACCTGTACAAAATTCCATTAAGCGACGGATAGCGTCCCTTTTACTTCGCCTACAAGCAGTCCTTCATGTGTCACAATCAGCAATTCAAGAAATTGTTGATGAATTATTTGATGTTGGTAAATGTGCTGTACAATTAACTCAGCACAACATTGAAAATATTTTGAAAGAGCATAATTGTTCATCATCAGAGGAATTAATAGCAGCTTTGATTGAAGCTTCACAGAGTGCAAACCCACTCACCTTACTTTCAAGAGAGGGGCCTTTAGGCACAGAATTTAAAAGACAGTCATTTTATAGACAGAACTTTACTGTCATTGAGCCTGTTGAATATGTTTTGAATGGACAAAAAAAATCACATACTTTTGTTTATATTCCCATTCTAAAATTACTTTCTGTAATTCTAAAGAGAGATGAAGTACTGCAAGAATTGAGGGTAAACAGATCATCTGAACAATCGGGGCAGTACAAGTCATGTGTAGATGGTGACTACTTTAAAACAAATCAAATCCTCTCAAATGAAGATGTTAGTTTGTGCATAACTTTGTACATTGACGATTTTGAAGTTTGTAATCCAATAGGCACCTCCAGAAAAAAACACAAAGTGTGTGGTGTTTATTGGACTCTTGCCAATTTGCCAAGAAGATATAAGTCGTCACTGCCATCAATCTACCTAGCTTTATTGTGCAAGACTGAACATATTAAGACTTATGGATATAATAATATTTTACAGCCACTGATAAAAGATATTCAATGTCTGGAAACAGTTGGTGTGTTTGTAGAAAAACTTAATTGTTATGTTAAAGGGACCATTTTGTATGTTTCTGCAGACAACTTGGCAGCACACTCACTAGGTGGATTCCAAGAGTCTTTTAATGTGGACAAATTTTGTAGGTTTTGTTTGTGTAATCGTGAAGAAATACAGACTTGTGATGTCGTAAGTGGAAAGTTTGTTTTACGAACATCAGATTTGTATGATGAAGCTGTAAATTTATTGAACCAGAGTGAACTTGCGTCTGTTGATGGTGTGAAACGGGAATGTCCACTTAACAGATTGACTGGTTTTCATGCATGCCAAGGTTTTCCACCTGATTTTTTACATGATGTGCTGGAAGGGATTGTACCCATTGAGCTAAGTCTGTGCCTTGCAGATTTGATTTTGAAGAAGTATTTCACATTGGATGAGCTCAATGATGAAATACAAAGCTTTCCTTTAAGTTCTCTGACAAAACAAACCGGCCTCAGAAGATTCCATCAACTTTCAAGCAGAATCGTACTCTAGGTGGTAATGGACATGAAAACTGGAGTCTAGTGCGCTTCCTTCCGCTAATCATTGGTTACCGTGTTCCAGAAGGTGATCAAACATGGGAATTGGTTCTTGAGCTCAAAGACTTGGTGGAGCTATTGTCAACCTCATCTTTCACTTCAGACTCACTTTGTTATTTACAGGCAAAAATATCAGACCACAGACAGTTGCTACAGACAGTTTTCCCAGAAAATAAGTTGCGTCCCAAACATCACTTTATTGAACATTATCCAAATCTTATTCAAAAGTTTGGACCTCCAACTGAGTGTTGGACTATCAGGTTTGAGGCAAAACATTCTTTCTTTAAGAAGGCTGTGCGAGATGCCAACAACTTTAAAAACATTCTGTTTACGCTTGCTACAAGACATCAACTTATGTTGGCACATTACTTTGCAATGCCAAGACTTTTCAAGCCTGAGACTGAGACAGCAAAGGTGTCTGATATGTGTCTCGAAGTTTTAGATGCTGCCATCAGACAAGCCATCTTGAACAGGTTCAGCAGTGTTGACAGAGTTGGACTGACCCCTCACATCTTTCTGAACGGAACCAAGTACGCAAAGGGAATGATTCTCTCTAGTGGTCCGATGATTTTTTAAATCTTTCTCACAGCCAAAAACTATAACAAATAGTTTTAATAGTAGTTTTATTATACTGTTTTTTATTATGTAGTTATACCTATAGTTTTAATTAGAGATCACATTTCTCCAGTTCTCTCTATTGGCTCCCTGTCAAGTCCAGAAGTGAATTCAAAACCTTACTTCTAACCTACAAAGCCCTCAACAACCTAGGTCCATCTTATATTACAGATCTTATTGTTCCATATTTTCCTACGTCGCTCTCAAGACTGCAGGTTTACTTGTGGTTCCTAGAGTTTCCAAAAGCAGAATGGGAAGGTCTTTCATTGATCAGGCTCCTCTCTAGTGGAACCAACTTCCAGTTTCTGTCCTTGAGGTTGACACATTGTCTAGTTTTTAAATTAAGTATTTATTAATTATTATTAAGATTGTTTAGACAGCTGGAGAACAAACTGACCACATGTTTTTCACTATGCTGCTGTCTTTAATTCATCTACTTCACCTGTTTGTATGTGTCATTGTTTCTATCTTTGATGTGTGTTTTTGTCTTTCTTCTTATCGAACGTCCACCTGGAACTGACATTCTTTGTTTGTTCCTCCTTCCTGTTCCTTTCAAACCCAGCTGGTCGAAGCAGATGTCCCCTCGTCCTGAAGCCCCCATATATCTCTGCGTACGTCCATACGCAGAGGTACGCCGTTCGTACGCAGAGGTACAAGCGTACCCCCGCAGGGCATGTGCGCACAAAGCTAAATTTTTACGGCCGCGTACGCAAACGCGTTGTCACACAATAAACTTCCCGGCGCCGGACTGTTTTGTATGCGACACAAATGTATTAAATTCCCCTTCTTCATCCCTGATTTGGCCTTTTCTTTTGTTTGTTTTTTGCCAAAAGTCAAGTGATCGCTTCCTCCTCTGTTGACTCCATGACTGAAATGATGAGAAATTAACGAATTTGTCACGAGTGAATTAAACTCTGGTCCAGCGTGGCTGCAGGAGGGTCTGGAGATTTCCTGGTGGGTTGGTCTGATGTGTGGGCTGCAGGACCAGCACTCCCTGTTTTTATTTTTTAGAACTTTTTATTAACATATAAACAGTGTGGAAAAAAATAAGTGCCGGTACCCTCCCTAATGTCATAATAATATGCATACCTGCAAACTCAGAAGGGATGAAAAAGGTGACAAACGTTGCGCCAACCCCCCCCCCCGAAAGATTTTGTAATTTTTTAACATGCTTCAGGTAAAAGTCATTTACTAACCTGATTTAATGAGAACATAAATAGGAAAGATTGTGTCAACCAAAAAATTAACAACCAACAACAGCAGCAGCAAGTCAAATACAGCAGAACATTTTGCTAACAATGCTGCTCCGAGTCAACAGATGCATTTAAAGTGAGACTGAACCCAGGTTGAGACGGTAACTCCTCCCCCAGGCCATTTTCAAAATTTCTCTCAAAATGGGCGTGTAGAGAGTCAAGCAGGGGAGGAGGTTGTGGGTTGTCCTGTGTTCACGCCCCCTCTAGTGGTGAACTCTCACCCCTCCCCAAGTTTAGATTTCAAAATGGCGGATAGTCGCGTCTTCAGTAAGTAAATGCCTAAACTTGTACTAAAATAACAGTTCTAAAATGTTGTTGCGTGTATTTAATCACACACAGCTTAAGCGTATGCTTCTGAACACTGAACACATGAAAAACCTGTGTTTAGCTGCATGGCATGAGGTGTACGGTTGTGTTTTTGTCTTTGTTTGGATCACAACGGAGTTGTAGTCCAGCTGCAGTGACTTTAATTCACCACATCTTATTACTTAGCACATTACAAAAGTAACGTTTCATAATATATTTTATTTTAAAATATTGATTTCATCTACCCTCGTTTTTTTGACGTTTTGGCTTAATTTTAATATGCAACCTAGAACTGAACACACGTTGTTTTTTGAATTGACTATAAATGAGCACTAAACAGTGGTAAAATATTTTATTTGTTTTCCAAAGATCCGTGTTTAGAAACATTCTATAAGCTTGTATGATATATTTGTTAGGACGTGCATACAGTATATGTTTAAGCTATGTGTCAGCTAATCAAAACTGAGCACAGCTGGTAAGATTTATGAGAAATTATATTTTTTCAATGCAAACCAAACAAATTGCAATGAATTTAACAATACTGTATCCTTTCAAATGTTTTTTTCAGAGAACTGTGATGACTCAAGCACCCATGCAGCAGCCACGCAGAGTAAGACGATCCCATGATGATGCAGAGTCTCGTCCAGAGCTGCTGCTTCTCCTGAGACCTGCATCCACGACAATGTTGGTACAGCTGAGACCCTGGTGTTTGTTTCTGGCTGGCAGGTGCAGCATCTTGAAGGTGGTTGGGACTGCTTTCTCTTCTGTCCACTGCATCCATACAGACGAGCTGGAGGTGGTGTCCCGTGTGACACGACACAGAAACTTTTGTTGTTTTGAATTAACTTACTGTTAATAAAATGAATCATAAACAACTAGTTTTTGTAATCAATTTCTTTCTTTACAGACCTCTGTATTGATAAATACATTTCCAAGTCATACATCAAAGTCAAATTTAAAAGTCAACTTTATTGTCCAAACTGCAATATGTACAGAACATACACAGGATTGAAATTGCATTTCTCTCAGATGCATGCATAATTTAAACAAACATTTAATAAACATGTTTACATCAGCAATTTTTACAAAGTAATGTTTAAATTTAATATAAATTATAATTGTTTCAGGTGTGCAAATATTAAATATTGTAAAACAAAAGAAACAAAGTGCAATAATCAATTAGAGTAATCCAAATTGTACATTATTAAAAAAGTTATAGGAAGCATAAATTTTTAAACGTTAAAATTTAAAAGTTTCCTGTACTTGAATTTATGACTTATAAAAAAATCCCTTTCTGACATAGGTTATGGCCAGATGTGAACAGGTGGGTGTGTACACCTGTGTTACAGACCACCCAGGTGCCCAGTCCGCACAGGGTTAGAAGAAAACATAAATAATAATTTAACACAAGCACATAGTAATTTACATAAAGGGTATCCTATTCTAAAAGAAGTTCACAGAACCAGATGCGAAGTGCCAAATGTGTGACATGTATTTCAAATTCAGCGGAAGATGATGCAGAGTCTCGGCCAGAGCTGCGTCATCTCTTGAGACCTCCATCCACGACAATGTTGGGTGCAGCTGAGACCTTGGTGTTTGTTTGTGGATGGCAGGTGGACCATCCTGCGGGTGGAGCATCCTGAAGGTGGTCTCGAGTGTTTGGGACTGCTGCACGGCTCAGATTCCCTGGATGTGGAACGCCTCATGGAGCTAAAAAACAACAACACATTTTTAATCACCTTACAAAAAAACATACTTGAGAAACATTACTGTTCTATCACTTTGTTGACCTGTCAAACAGATGACCCAGTGCAAAATAAATACTGCTGCACAGATTATTATTATTATTTTACAAATACCTTGATCCACAACATTATTTGCAACAAAAGAACGCAGGTGCTGTGCGAATTTCTGTTCCCCCGTGAGAATCTGTTCCCCCTGTGTCGGGAGCGCGCACCCTTTCTCTCAAATAATGAAAAAACAACAACAACAAAAACCCAGACATTAACTATCAAAAAATAGCAGCTAGAAATAATTTTTCTCCAGTCATATTTTTAATTTGAATGAGATTTAGCCTACCACAAAGCCTACACTTATCTTTGCAGGAAGTTTTCTTGTCCTCTATCAGCTGCTTCCAGCCTTCTATATTAGTAATAAAAATTATAAATAGGCTATATATGATGTGTTGGTGGCTGATACTTTGTATTTGTCAGACTAGATTCTGTCGGAGATAAATAAATAAAAAACCTGTACAGTAGTCTACACCCCACACTCTAGACCAGGTTTATTTATTTAGTGGAGGTTTTATATTTATTTATTTATCACCAGGAGCTGTCGATTAAAATGAGCTATAACTGTGACACGATAGTGTGGACTCGTTTCAGAACTCAGATGCGCCTCACGGTCGGATCCCGACACAGGGGGAACAGATTCTCAGGGGGGAACAGAGCATTTAAACACAACTACAACACAAACTTAACGTTGATCAGCAACAGATGAAAACGCCACGACCTTATGTGGGGCCACACCGAAGCAAAGCTGCAGGTCGCAAACACAGCACATGAAGAAACACGTCATATACTCAAAAGATAAATTATGGAATGAAAGGTGTAAAATGGTACTCACCTCCAAACGGATTGTACCCTGATGGTGTAAGGGTGGGTGAACATCAGTTTGAAGAGCTATTCTTGGAACAGCTTCACTCATCAATGCTAATGCTATGTTGCTAATCGCTAATCCAACCCCTGAACTCTGGAGGGGGAGTGACCTTCTCGGGGGAGTGGCTCCAGTTTTATATTAAGGCAGGAGACGATGTGACGTCACAACGGAGCAGACATGTCACAACAGAGCATTTGAGCTAATAGTAAAATTAACGTGCAATAACCTCTGTTCAACCCATAGGGCTACCGTGAACACGTTTTTAGACCAAATATTGCCGATTTTAACTAATACGCACAAATACATGAAAATTTACACAGAAATAGTGCTCTGAAACTTTTTATACACATTCTAGGGAGTTTATCAGCTAAAAAAAGTTAATTTTGGGTTTAGTCGCTCTTTAAGGCAAAGAAAAATTAAAGTAGTCGGTAATTTCTGAAGCTTTTAGGATTAAAATAAATTATGCAGCTTTATAAAATATCAGAAAAACTTTTTTCCTCTTTAAACAGGTACAGTAGTCCCTTGCTACTTTGTGGTTAGTTTTTTGCGGACTCGCTCTATCGCATTCTTTTCAAGATAAGATTGGGCATGACAAACAATTGGCTGATTGATGGATGAACTGCATGATCACCATGAAATTTTTACAATAGTCCCTTGCTACTTAGCGGTTCGTTATTGCAGATTCGCTCTATCGTGGTTTTTCAAAATAAGATTGGAAATGACACAATTGGCTGATTGATGGATGAGCATCACGATAGGCATGGAATTTTTATTTAAAAACAATTATTTAAAATTATTTAGCACCTGCTGCACCTTTGTGCAACCCAGAGCTGCAGAAAAAGCTTCCTGCTGCGCCTCTGTGCAGCTCTTATGCCTCCTACCCACCGCCCCCGGCGTCGGGCGGCCGAAGCGGCCGGATAACACCGGTTTACATTCAAAGTCTATGGAGGAGACGCGTGGAGTCACGGGGAACAAGGAAGCGGCGAGATTCAACTGATCGAAGCGGCGCGACGGCAGCTTGCACACGCACGCGCGCGTCGCCGTCGAGCCGCAGACGTCCCAAATGTTGATCTCTGGCGGCTCGACGCATCCGGCAAACAGTCGGGAGAGCCTCGCTATCTGATTACACAACCACAACACAACCACAACGGGACTTTTTTCGGACTATTTAAACTCACCGGATCCAGCCTCCAGGAATTGGAACCAAACTCCGGTAAGAAACGTGGCATTTTTACAGTTGCTGCTGACAGGCTGCTGTACTCTCCAGTGTAGATCACCCCAAACATAAAAAAAAGTTTTAATCTCATCGAAGACCGTCGGAGGTGCAGTTAAAACAACAACTGAACCCGGAAAACAAGCCAGAGACCCCTCCCTCTGCTACCCCCTAGTGTACGTCATCAGACGGTGTTCAGTGGCCAGTGGGACCGTGACCAGCGGCAAAAAGGGGACGGCAGGCGCGTTTGCAGTTGTGCGGTGGGTAGGAGGCATTACTGCAGGATAAACTTCCTCCTGCAGCTGATCTGCGTGCAGAGCAAAGAAGTGGGCGTGGCCAAGAGCGCTTGCAGGTGGCTGAGAGCAGCAATCAATCAATCAATCAACTTTATTTCTATAGCACATTTTAAAAACCACAGGGTTAACCAAAGTGCTGTACAATAACACAAAAGACAAATTAATTAAAACGATTAAAAAAAAACAAAGCATACAAAAATAAAAAATACATATACCAGTCTCACTGCAGGTGTGTTAAAATGCCATAAAAAAATAAGATCACGTGTTAAAAGAGCAGAGGCACAGAGAGGGAAATAATGACATTCTGTGCTTTTTATTTTTTTATTTTATTTTTTAGAGCATTTAGAGTTCAGCAACATTGTTTAGAATATTGCAATAGTGTGGGAAGGGTTTAAAACACCTCTATCTATCTATCTATATCTATCTATCTATCTATCTATCTATCTATCTATCTATATATATATGTATATACATATGTATAGATATGTATATATATATATATGTATGTATATACATATATATATAGCACATATGTCAAGGCGGCGGCCCGCGGGCCAGATCCGGCCCGCAAAACAATTATTTATGGCCCCCTGGATGATATTTAATAACTATTAGAGCCGGCCCGCAAGCCACAGAACACCGGCAGCCGGCTCTCAGCTGTAAACAAGGTGAAATGTCCGCTGCTAAGCTTCATTCTAACTCCGGCTGAAGTGGTGGAGGTGCTCAGCTTCATTCTAACTCCGGCAGAAGTGGTGGAGGTGGGGGGTGGGAGAAGTGACGATATTCCAATGCACAGCAACACTTTCCTCAGCCCTCCCCATCTTGTTTTCTCACAGACATAGTCTCGCGAGTTTTGGGTGCAGTGACTGACGAGACTTTAAGACAGCAGTGGAGCTATCGGTGCGAAGTAAACATGGATGCTCATGCTGCAGAACTAGCAAACAAGCAAACGAAAACTTATTATTTTCACACAGAGTGGGAGGAGGAGTATTTTTTTGTTTATTCTAATTCGAAGTCTATTTGCCTCATCTGTAATTCGAGCGTTGCCTTGCCCAAAAAGTGTAACTTGGAGCGGCATTTCAAGACGATGCACAAACTGTTTGAGACAGATTTCCCTCCTAAAAGTTGTTTATGGACTCAGAACATGCGGGAGCTAAAACACAAGCTTGCAGCACAGCAATCGATCTTCACTCAGCCCAGCACAAAAGGTAAGGTTGCTACGATCGCCTCCTACCGTGTTAGCTGCATCCTGGCTCAACATAAGAAGTCTTTCAGTGATGGAGAAGTTATGAAAGAAGCGTTTATTATTCTGCATTATTCACCTGGATTATTGAGCATAAATCAGGATGTTATTCTGTGTTATTTACCTGGATTATTGAGCATGCATCAGGGTGTTTTTCTGTTATTCACCTGGATTATTGAGCATAATTCAGGATGTTATTCTGTGTTATTTACCTGGATTATTGATCATGCATCAGGATGTTATTCTGTTATTTACCTGGATTATTGAGCATAAATCAGGATGTTATTCTGTTATTCACCTGGATTATTGAGCATAAATCAGGATGTTATTCTGTGTTATTTACCTGGATTATTGAGCATGCATCAGGGTGTTTTTCTGTTATTCACCTGGATTATTGAGCATAAATCAGGATGTTATTCTGTGTTATTTACCTGGATTATTGAGCATGCATCAGGGTGTTTTTCTGTTATTCACCTGGATTATTGAGCATAATTCAGGATGTTATTCTGTGTTATTTACCTGGATTATTGAGCATGCATCAGTGTGTTTTTCTGTTATTCACCTGGATTATTGAGCATAAATCAGGATGTTATTCTGTGTTATTCACCTGGATTATTGAGCATAAATCAGGATGGTATTCTGCATTATTCACATGAGTTATTGATCATAAGTGTTTATTGAGGCTTTATTTAATATTTTATTTAATTCATTTATTCATTCATTTAAAAGAGACAAAATAAAACAAATTCATAAAAAAAACATTGAATGAAAAGAGTGCAGAAAGAAGAAAAAAAACTTCTATCACCTCCTTATAATAAACATTGAACCAGTCCGGCCCTTGGCTTGTAGCAAATTTGTTTTTTTGGCCCTCGGTGTATTTGACTTTGACACCCCTGCTGTAGACCATTACATTAGGTAATACATTCAGCAAGTACTTTTACTTTAATACTTTTAAGCATTTTTAAAAGCAAGTACTATTTACTTTTACTTA
>JBBPBX010060200.1:11164-21522 GCA_038048925.1 Garcialebias charrua
ATAAAATAAACTACTACCAGGGTACGGATCCCCCACAATAAACGAGGGACTACTGTACACAGTTTTTTAAAATTAAACAGCTATTCTCAATGCTATTAGCTTCTTCAGACTGAAATAACCCAATTAAAGATAATCTAGGTTTACAGAAAACGCAAAGATTATTTTTAGGTTTAGTTTTTAACAGACTTTGATTTAACAATTACACCAAAAGGTCTGTGATATTTTTGGTTATTTTGATTTTTTTAATCTCTTGATTAATCCTTTGAATTATGAAATAAATAAAACTACTGTACTTTATGTAAACTAAGCGAGATTTTTCAGATAGCTGAACCTAATCTGCCTTGTCTTTTCCCTGGTCCCTCCCAGGTTCACTACACAGTACCTTAGTTTTACCTGGCCTGAGTACAGCCAGATTACAGAGATCGATCATTACTAGACTCTGGTGAAGCAATAGTCTGGGAAGTGGGCTCGCTAACACTCAAACAAACACAACCTTGGTTTATGTGGCTACATTGTCATTAATTCTGAACGGAATGCAAATAAATCAGTGAAAAGAGAATTGCAGCACAGTGGGCTGTTGACCAAAAAGCAGGGGATAAGCAATATGAAGTGAGCACACATTGTGGAACACAGATAAGATAAAGACAGTGACAGAAAAGCTGGCAAAAACTGCAGGAGAGAGAGTGGAGCATGAGCTGAATGAGTGATGTGCCCACGTGATAACAGAAATAAGAGGACATACTTCACCTCAAGTGAGTGAAGGGAAGTTATTACTGTAACTTGCTTGAGACAGATAACACAGTTACCTTGGACTGTAGATAACATGGATTACACTTTTCCAGGTCTGGTCTCCCCAGATAATAACTTTCTGCTTCCAATTGTTTTATTCACAGATTACTTTTGACACAATCAAAGTCAAAGTCAAAGTCAACTTTATTGTCAGATCTGCAATATGTACAGTGCAGGACATACACAGGACCGAAATTGCGTTTCTCTCAGTCCCTCGGTGCAACAGTAAACATCTAAACATTGAAACACTGAAACATATAATAATAGACATAAGCATAAAAATAGTAAAACTAACACTGTCCTGAGTTTTTTTGCATAGTGGTATAAAAAAAGAGTATAAAAAGTATAACTAAAATAAACTAAAGGTTTCTAGCATTGACATTTGCAAAGTGGCAAAGCAGCGTATGAGTCAATGTACACAGTATATGTATGAGGTAGTAGTTGATGTTGTTGTAGAGGCAAAAAGTGGCATATGCAGTAAGGCACATTGGGCATCCCTAAATAAGACCGTTCAGAGCACACTGTATATGTACCAGCAGTGGTGTAGATATTAGAGTAGTGTAAATAAATGTAAACAGTAGTAATTACATGTAAGCAGTAGTAATAAAAGTAAACAGTATTAATAAATGTAAACAGAGAATGTAAACAGTATTATGATTATAGGCAGTGATGTAATACAGACATTAGTGCAAGTATGAGAAGTAGTGCAAACTGTATGAGCACATGACCGAGAGTTTAGTGAAAACCCGTTTGGTGACACAGAGTCTAGTGTTAAAAACTTTGTGTTGAGTGATAATATGTGAGAAAGTTTTAGTGTTAAGGCAGTTCAAATGGGAGGGGAGGCAGAGCAGGCAGAGTGTTTAGCATTCTGACTGCCTGATGAACAGAGCTGTCTCTCAGTCTGCTGGTTCGAGCCTGGAGACTCCTCAGTCTCCTCCCTGATGGCAGCAGTCTGAAGCAGCTGTGTAGTGGGTGTGTGGGATCACCTGCCATGCGGTGGGCTTTCCGAGTGAGGCGTTTGCTGTGTAAGTCCTGCAGTGAGGGCAAGGAGGTGCCCACGATCTTCTCAGCTGCTCTCACAATGCGCTGGAGGCTCTTGCGGCAGGATGCAGTACATGCACCAAACCACACAGTGATGCAGCTGGTCAGGACACTTTCTATGGCACCTCTGTAGAAGGTGCTCATGATGGGGGTTGAAGCTCCAGCCCTTTTCAGCTTGCGGAGAAAGTAGAGACGCTGGTGAGCCTTCTTTGCCAGTGCTGCAGTGTTCCTGCTCCAGGACAGGTCCTTTGAGACGTGCACTCCCAGGAACTTGGTGCTGTCTACTCTCTCCACTGCGGTGCTGTTGATGGTCAGAGGAGGATGTTGGGCATCCCTCTTCCTGAAGTCCACAACAATCTCCTTTGTCTTCTCCACGTTGAGAGTGAGATTGTTGTGTCCGCACCACAATGCCTTTATTCTAGTAAGTTATCTTTAAGTATCTGCCCATTCTTTAGTTGTCTGCTCTAAAAATAACTTGGTCAAAAAAGAAATGTAGGAAAGAATGTTTTAAAGCATAAATTACATTTTCTAAACTGTCAGTAACCATCTCAGTCCTAATACGTAGCAGTGAAGGCACCATACATGTGGCTGTGACACTGATTCAATACTTGCACTGTTACTCAGCACAGAATAAAACGAAGGATGAGCTGAACATAAATTATGTTGCAATTATTCTGCCATGTGATGCTGTATGAAGCTGGGTGTTCTACTATTTTTTCAGGATACTTTTTAAGCTTTATTGTAAAATAAAGTTCACAAAATGGAAATTTACTATAAACCCGGGGTCTGCGACCTTTACGATCAAAAGAGCCATTTTTCGCCTTCGTTCACTACTTTAAACATGTCCGGAGCCGCAACAACCTGCAACAACTGTGGTTATCAACTGGTGGCCCGTGGGCCACTTTAGGTTTGCTGGAGGGTGTACGGGTGGCTCCCCAGAGGGGGGCTTTTGTGGCCAGTAGGGGTGAAATTACCATATAAAGCAAAAAAAATAATCTAATGATTTTTAACATTTATTAACTTAAAAGACTTGATTCTTGTAAAGAGGAGGGGGAAGCAGTTTTTACCTTTTTTTATTGAAAAAATCTATAAACTATGCAGACAGTTCTTTATATAAAGAAATAAAGCATCAAGTTAAAGGTGCTATGTGTAACTTTCTGTAGAGCACAGAACTTAGAAATATTTTCAACAGGCAAAGCATTCTGATCCCTCCCCCTCAGAGCCATATATGGCTCTGCCCCCCTTGCTCTGCTGAAATTCAAATTCAAGCTCTGTTTTTATTGGCTGATTCAAATTCAAGCTCTGTTTTTATTGGCTGATTCAAATTCAAGCTCTGTTTTTATTGGCTGGTTACAAACTCTGTTTTTATTGGCTGGTTAACGGCGGGTCACTCTGTGTTTTTAGTGTTTTTATAAATGCTGATAGAGAAGCAAGGGGACTATAGTTTTTTTCAGAGATTACTTTGTCTAACACCAGTCTGTCAGTAGATAGTGACAGAGTGAAGAAATATGTTAAAAATATATTGTTAGAAAAGTTACAGGCTGCACTACAAAGTTACATAGTGCAGCTTTAAAGTATGTTTTACTCCTTGTACTCCAGTGTTCACATATTTGCAACAAAAGAAATGACAGAAAAACAGTAAAAACTCATCCTTTTTGTTGTTTGTATAACCAATCAAATCCAGTTTTATGTCAGTTTTGGTCAAAGCTTGAAAGAGCCACTGCAGAAGGACCAAAGAGCCACATGTGGCTCCAGAGCTGCAGGTTGCAGACCCCTGCTATAAACGTTCTACACAGACATAATGCAAGTGCTACTTTACATAGCACCAGAGAACTGTGCAGATGTTTGTTTTGTTCCTTTCTCTCTAAATGAACCTGTTCCAACCAAAGCTTTGACTAAAGCCACAGATTTTATTCTCACGTCAACTAAAAACACAAGTTTAGACCTCTTGTTTGACCTGGAACGAATCACTCCAGGAGGCTTTTAACAGCCATCCCTAATACTAAAAGCATCTGCTGTTAGCACTTGCAGTGTTTAAACCCCATTTTTAAAACATAATATAGCAATTCTACACAAGATAATTTCTCCCACACACACACGCACACATATACACACACAGAGCTAATCCATATCTACACACTTTCCGCAGCAGGCATTGAAAAATAGCAGAAAGAACTCAGCATTGGGTTTCATCCTCAGCAGACTATGATAACAATCGACTACAGCACCAACTGTTCCGAATCATGCCGAGCTTGATTATATAAATACTGCACGTCTCTATGTCTCCTACTTCTCATATTTTTACAACTGCACACCTGAAGGACAATGATGCAGTCAGTTTCACATCTCACTCTGACCTTTGTTACCATCTGGGGGGGATCAAGTAGCCAAACCACAGTCCAGAGCAGCTGCTCTGATCTTTCAAGGAAATCAACAAGTTGTGATGGCGAGGCTTTGTGTGCTGGGGAATCACACTGGAATGAGGGGTCGAATAATCCAATAAAAGTTCGAGGAATCGTATTCCCCTCCAACTCGGCAACACACAGAAAGTCAATTTTGTGGGCAAAGATGAGTAATTCCTGAAAAACATTGCTCTTCAGTCAAATGCTAGAGAGTTAAAGAAACAACTGCATGACCATGACAGAAACAATAGACCAAGTGCTAAACCAAAACTTTATAATTGATGATGTCACCAGAGATAGCCTTATGGACTTGTGTGATTAATATTCACTCATAACATATGTTCTACATTTTTAAAGGTTACACTGAGAATATAAAACTGCAGTGACTAGAGCTGAGTGAAATCCACTTTTATACAAGAAAACCATCCACAAATTAAACCTCTGTATAAATCATTACCATCTGCTTAGACAAGCTTGTAATGCAGTTTTTTTCACTGCATGCTATTTAAGGTATTTTCAATTATTTTCTCCTGTTAGAGGCGAGATAGTTTCATTGCTATATAATCACAGAACAAAGTGATTTAGCAATAAATACGCAGAACGACTTGAATAAAAAGGTTCATGATGTTACAGACTTTGTTATAAATAAGCCCACCAACACATTCTCATTATCTGGTCAGAGCAGCAAGCTTGCAACATTTCCAGCTGCTGACCAGATGTGAAGGTGTACCCACTCAGAGGAAAAGCAGGTACTGTACTGGTAGATCTTTGTAATTGCTACCTTTATGCATCACAAGCACTCTATGAATACCCGTCAGTTCTGCTTCTGTTCCACGATGTAAACTAAAATCTACACATTACAGTTGAACTAAAATCTACACATTACAGTTGACAATTGTAAAATAATATCTAACATTAACATAGGAGGAGTTCGTTTTTGGTACAATTGTGAAAGGTTATACTTTTGATAGTATAATACAAATTTAATAATAATTGTAATAACTGCTTAGTAACATGTTGATAGATTTAGCTTTAAATTTATACTAGTTTAGTCATTACAGAAACTCCAAAGTTGCTTCATAAAGCTGTAAAATGAGCAGGGTGAATGCCAGAATATACATTGGTCCCTAGCTATTTCGCGGTTAGTTTTTCACGGACAGAGTCCGAGTCCGAGTTTCTTTATTTAACATTAGTACCACATGTGGTGCATGTGGTGGAATGAAATTGTGCATGCAAGGTTCCAGTTACATCCAACAAAAGTATAAAATGTAAAAGAAAAACACGTTATGTTATTGCAGTTTTTCAAAATAAGATTGGACATGACACACACACACACATACTGATTGATGGATGAGCCGCACGATCGGCATGGAATTTTTATTAAAAATGAATTATTTAAAATTATTTAGCACCTGCTGCACCTCTGTGCAGCCCACAGGTCTCTCCTGCAGAGTGTCATGATCTCGGCTCTGCAGCGGGGAAGTGGGCGTGGCCTAGAGCAATGGCAGGTGGCAGAAAGCAGCCAGAGGCTGAGAGCTAAAATCATGACATGCTGTGCCCTTTTAGAGCGTTTATAGCTTAGAAAATTGTTATGGACATTGCAAGAGTGGGAGAAGGGTTTAAAACACCTTAATATATACCTGTATAGTATAGTAGTAGGGCTGAACCGTTAATGGCATTTGCAATAATACTGTATAGCGATATGATAAAACAAGATTGCATAATTGCAAAGGCTGCAATTTGACTGGTCACATGATCTGGATACGTGACTTGCGAGTGCACAGAGCAAAGCAGAGTAGGGAGTGGGAGAAGTCAACACTGCATTTTAACTGGTTGCACAATGGTGTCAGGCTCGACAGAAGCTGAAACATCTGAAAGTTTGGTACCAAAGAGGAGCAGCACATCCGTTGTTTTGAATTATTTTAGCTATTAAAAAAAAATAGAAGGCGCTGCACAACGACATGTATTGTGCAGAACCTGCCTTGCTGCTGTCGCTACCTCTCGAGGAAACACCATAAATCTTTATCAACACTAAAAAAACACCACAAAGCAATTCACGATAGTTGCATGGCTAGAATGCCAACGACCAGTGCTTCAAAGTAAAGTAAGCAAAGTACCAGCCGACAGGGATCACTGACCGAACTGTTCGAAGCTATTACTCCGTATGAACATAATTCGAAACGGCACGGTGGAATTAACTCAAGCAATAACAGAGTCCATAGCGAAATACATGATGCTCATTAAAGCTGCACTATGTAACTTTGTAGTGCAGTCTGTAACTTTTCTAACAATATATTTTTAACATATTTCTTCACTCTGTCACTATCTACTGACAGACTGGTGTTAGACAAAGTAATCTCTGAAAAAAACTATAGTCCCCTTGCTTCTCTATCAGCATTTATAAAAACACTAAAAACACAGAGTGACCCGCCGTTAACCAGCCAATAAAAACAGAGTTTGTAACCAGCCAATAAAAACAGAGCTTGAATTTGAATTTCAGCAGGGCCAGGGGGAGCAGAGCCATATATGGCTCTGAGGGGGAAGGATCAGAATGCTTTGCCTGTTGAAAATATTTCTAAGTTCTGCGCTCTACAGAAAGTTACACATAGCACCTTTAATACAGTGACCAAGCCTGGGTTTACGGCTTTGGTAAACACAATGGATTAGCGGTACAGAATGCCCTCGCTCACACATTTTAGCCAAGTTGCTATCTCAGAGCTACACAAAAAATGCAGAAAAAGAGTTGCAGCGGAGCTGAAAACAGTGGAGTTTTTTGCAACTGAAATAGATTTATTTATTTATTGTGTTCATTGAAAAATACATGAGATTGAAAAATAATTGCATATTAAATTGCAATACTGAGGTAAAAAAATCTCAGAATATTTACCAAAATCGTTCAGGCCTAGTATACAAATATTAAAATAAACTACTACTTACTACTACTACTTGTGTACATAATTTTGTTCCATCTCATGTCCCACATGAGATGGTAATGACAATAAAGTTTACTTGAACTTGGACTACTGTGTCCTTACTTTGCGGTTTTTCACATATTGCTGGGGGGCGTGGTCCCAAACACCGTGATAAACGAGGGACTACTGTACCTGCAAATATTTTTGCATGATGGTGGCATTGAAAGTACTGGTAATATACTTGCTGTTGCTGTTTGTGTGCGAATACAATATGAATATGTTCCACCAAACCCTAAAGAGAAACATCTTTTGTAGTACACAAAGTTTGCCACTTGCACAGACTGATTTATCAAAACCATCTCTGGTGTGCGCCTACTTTGAAGTCTGGAAATAACAAAAAGCACCAAATGACAGCATTCCTCGAGCCTCTGCGGTAATGTTTGGAAAGAAGATTTGCGCCCCGTATCACAGAGTGCACATAACCTGGCAACAACATAAATGCATGCGTGCAACTGTGGTCAGAGAACAAAGATGCAATCACTCTCTGCAGCCGTCCACTGAAAGCGACCTGTTTGACTCCCATCACAGAATCAATCAGCTCACGTTATGGTTGAAGAGCACAATGTGTCATCTTTAATAGCTTCTCTTTGGGCTGATCTATAGATGAAGGCCATGTACATGATTGATCATGATTGACCTCCCTGCATATTTTGGGCATGAGTAATAGTAGCAACATAACAGGAGATCGGCTTCATTTTTGTGGGGGAGGGAGCAGCAATAAAAGCATCAAGAGGTCAACTCCTTTTTAGGCTCGTGGCTGAATTTGAGTCAGCAGCACAGGTTGCTGATTAGGGCAGAGGGCACAAAGTAAAATTCTTCAGCCATTCACACAGGACAGGCTCCAGTGGTCAGGAAAGAGACATGACTATTGTAAGCTGCTCCGGGACACAGGGCAAATGTTTAGCTTGGAGAAGCAAGGGTAATAAATTTTAAGAGCTTTACCCTAATCACTCAAAACTTGCTGCTTTGTGCAGCTCCGGGGTGGGATGATGGATGGCTGGGGAAAAGGTGGGAATCTTTATGACACCAAAAGTTAAAAATGCACACAGATTATAAGTTTAGAGAAGAATAAAGAAGCCACAGTTCGTCCGCCGTTTGATTATGAAGTTAGCTGTTGAAGTAATTATCATGTAGCCTACTTCCCATTCAACTTATCTGGATAAGCCCTTCTTTCCAATCAAGCTGTTCCAACTCACTAACCGCGGTTTAGTTGTTATTGTAACCATTCTCACACAATTTAACTGAAGCTTTCCACTTTGTTCAAATTCCAAAAGGGATTGGATAGATAAGACAATGTGAAAGAAATAAAAAGGAGGGGGGGGGGGGATGACCTGTTATTTTTCAGAAAAAGGCTTGCACATTTTTGTTCCAACTATACACTGTCATGATGAAATAATCTCTTAGGAAATGTTCGGTAATGTCTGTCTGTGTTTTCTTTTTTATTATTATTCAATTTTATGCTTTCCAGTATTTTAAGGCTGAGTAAAAACAGGTGTTGTAAATAAAAGAGGACACCAAAACTAGAAGTACTTTCCTCAAGGCTTAAAAAAACATTAGAATTTCAAAGTATTGTTGTTGTTTTTTGTGTGTGTGGAAAAAATACTTAGTAAATTAATAGGTAACTCAAGACAATTTGTTCTGATTAAAATACTGAATTTGTGGAGCTACAATTACTGTTTTCTGTGTAAAGAGTGCACCTCTTTCTATTTTTTTATCATGAATGTGAACGTTCTGACTAAAGCAGCCCGCAGGAACTAATACGGTACATACTACAGTATTCTATTGTTGTCTAAATGCTGACTACAAGCAAATGTCTCACTGAGACAACCATCTTTATGATAGATGGAGCCCTAAATAGACTTCACTTGTATAAAAATAACTCCAGAAAAAGAAGTCAGCAGAGAGCCAGGCGTCATGGGTGCCAAGATCAACTCTTACCTCATTTATATTAAGAATGAAATGTAAGCTTTGATCATGTAATTGTCTATTTAACTAATTACGGGAAAAGTGTAGAGGTAAATTGTAATTGGGCCTCACTAAAATCTTTATGTAACTCAGCTCAGTAAAGACGAGGCCGTTATTAGTTACATAAACAGCTATTTTGAGCCATACAATTAATGACTCATGGTCCTAGAGTTATTTATTTAGGTCAAAACAGCAATACCCCATTCAGTGTTTTACATAAGTTGTGTTGATGTTTCTTTTAAACTTTGTTGTTTCCCCGACTTTTTCTCTTGCTGCTTTTAGGAGATTTAGCAAAACAGATCAAATTAAAAAAACATTCCTAGTGATTTAAATTAGTGATTCAAGTTTGTTGGTGCAATGCAATTTAAAAGGCATGCATTTTAAATTCTTCAGAACTAGATCTTTGTTGATGTGTGACCTCTCTCTGGCCTGTGACCTAAGTTTCATGACTTTGTGCCCAAAGCCATAATAAAACAGACATCCTATGTTAACAATCTGTGGCACATTTGTGGTGCTTGGTATGCAATTTAGGACTCACGCTCAGGTTTCTGTCCCAGATCTGGATGGTGCCATCTTGGCACCCTGCTGCGATGAGCTTCCCGTCCCGGCTGTAGGTGCAGCATGTGGGAATGACCTTCTTCCCCTTAGACGAGCGGGGTTTGAACACAGACTTGTGCTTTTTCTCCGACTTCACATCCCATGTGCGTACAGTGCTGTAAACGAACAAGAAAATTAAATTCAGGTAAAGATGCAATGAATCTATAATATACGTTTACTCCTCAAATCAGGTGTGATCAATAAATATATTAAATGGAGCGTGCACTGGTCATTCTCATGGAAACAAGCTTGGACAGTCTGGTATTGCACTGTGAAGACATTTTGCAAATAGCAGAGTAGTAGATCAGTGAGACGGGTGCGTCTGAAGTTTCTATAAAATCCAGATTCCCTTTTCTTCCTTCCATCTGTTGAACACATTACATCACCTTGAGCTCTGAGAAAAGCGATTAAATGTGAACCTTTCATATAGATAAGTACAAATGTGAGATTTGATTCCAAAAAGTCATAAAATGTAACCCAAAGGGGACGACTTGAAGTTCCAGATTTATGTATCAAGCATTGAATACTTTGCAGACATGAAATACAAGAATCTTTAAAAAAAAGAAAAGAAAATATATATCCAAGTCTCCCA
>JBBPBX010060201.1:0-10014 GCA_038048925.1 Garcialebias charrua
CATGGGCGAATTCTGTGGATACGACTCTCTCCCCCCCACCCCCCGTCCTCATGACTTTACTGTAGTTACCATGCTGGGCCATTAGATGGCGCTGTGATTTTTGGAACCTTCACTACTGCGCACGCGTGCTGCCTGAGGTAAACAAAGCACCGAGGCAGCCTGTTTTCCTCTCTGGCTAAAAGTTCAGCTACTACAAGTTGTTGTCAACAACTTAACAACAAATTAAAGCTGGAATTTGGATAAGAGTCAACAGATTTGACACCAAGTGGGGCCGCTTCATCTAACAAGCTGCACACCAGTTGCTGACTGGACCGGAACCGAGTCAACATGTCTGACTTTAGTCCGTGAGAATCAGCTGATTTCCAGCAGCGCTACAAGGTAAACAATGTTCTTAATAATGTTTCCTTGTGTTTAGTTCAATCACAGAACAACCAACTGAGGTTTTATTTTTTATTTTTTCCTGCGAGGTCGAAGCTGTCGTTCCACGAAGCGAACCGGATGTGGGTCCAGTTTCCACCAGGATGAAAACAACAGAGTCCAGTTCATTAAAGTTCGGTTAACGTGTTTTTAAAAGTGTTCAATTTAATTCTCAGTGTTTGTGACATGAGTTTGTGGTGTTGAATAAATAAATAAATTAAAAATCAACCTGGTGTCTTCATTTTCAGCAGCATGTTAGGCATGACGTAACGAGTCCAGATAGCTTCATTTTGCTCAGATACATTTAAATATCTCCCACGCTAACATAAATACTGTGTTTATTATTGTTAAACTGTTAATATATAGCACATTTAGTATGTTATAGTGCAGCGTGACACGTGAAATGTCTGAATGCCTCGTTAACAGCGACAACTGGATCCAGGCAGCTGCTCTCTTCCAACACAGATGCAGGTAAGGTGTAGAATAATTAAATATGAGAATCAAAATATATTCCATCAGCTATAGTTCAGAAAGTGGTGTGTGTGTCCACTGTCCAGTCCACCGCCATTGTTAAAATGCCGGTTGTCTGCGCGTGCATGCTGCGTGCATGTGTTCAAACAAAAGCTCCACGGGAGATGTTTACATTATCAACGGGGGGTCAGCGAAAAAGTTCCACCTTGAGAGCAGGGTACGCGTATTTTGAGTGTAACCGCTACTTTCTCTTTGCGACTTTGCTTATCGCCTACACGACGCTGCTGGCCCCCCTCGATGACACCGATACTTTTCTGATCCTGCTCTCAAGGTGGAAGTTTTTCTCTGACCCCCCGCAGATAATGTAAACATCTCCCGTGGAGCTTTTGTTATCAACCACATGCGCGCAGCCCGCACGCGCGGACAGTGACATTTCACGTGTCACGTTGCAAAATATAACAGTTTAACAATAATAAACAGTATTTATGTTGGCGTGGGAGATGTAAATTTATCTGAACTACAGTATCTATCTGGACTCGTTACATTTTTTAAACAGTGCGTAACGTGCTGTGAAAATGAAGACACCAGGTTTATTTTTTATTTATTTATTTATTCAGCACCAAAGTTTAAACACAAACGCAGAGAATTAAACTGAACACACTATTAAAACACGTGAACCGAACTGTAACTACGTTAATGAACTGGACTCTTGCTGTGTGTTCATCTGGACCCATCAGAACCGCCGAACCGTCTGCCTGTTTGTTGGAACGACAGCTTCTCCACCTGACAGAAATAAATAAATAAATAAAAACTCAGTTGTTGTGTGATCAAAGTAAACACAAGCAAACATTATATTAAGAACGTTGATTTACCTGCTGTAAGTCAGCTGTTTATCACCGAGTAAAGTCCGGTTCTGGTCCACAGTCCACTCAGCGGTTATGGTCCACAGTCTCAGCGTCTGGTGTGCAGCTTGTTAGATGAAGCGAGTCCCACTGACTCAAATCTGTTGACTCTTATCCAAATTCCAGCTTTAACTTGTTGTTAACTTGTTGACAACAACTTGTAGTTAGCTGATTTTAGCCAGAGAGGAAAACAGACGAGGCAGCTGCTCTGTTTACCTCAGGCAGCGCATGCGCAGTAGTGAAGGTTCCAAAAATCACAGCGCCATCTAAAGGCCCAGCATGGTAACTACAGTGAAATCATGAGGACGGGGTGTGGAGGGGGAGAGAGTCGTATCCACAGAATTCGACAGTGTCAACGCAAAACTTTTCACCTAATTAACATACCCAAAACATTCGTTTCCCCCACACAAGCCGTTTACGCATTGGCCGGCCCTCCCCGGCTCTCCCAGCTTCTAACCCGGGTTCGGCGTCTTCGCATTTACCTTTTCCGCCCGGGATCCACCCTTGTTCTGGAACCATCTTCACCGTGGTTCTTATCGGGCCGAGCCCGACAGAGCCAGTTTCAGCTCTCATTTGATTCGTTGTTTGCAGCAGGGGCGGGACTCATTCAAACAACCTCAGCGCGAGGGTTGAATTTCATTCAAATTTAACTACAGAAACGAGAAACCCCTAAAACAATTGTTAGCTGAATTAGTTTTTCTGAGTTAAATTTTTGTTAATAACTGATCACAAATCAGCTTATGTTACAACGTAAATAACACGAAGCGCACACCCATTTCCGCCTTTCAGCGCGACCTGAATGTCATTAAACAATAACTAATATTGTCTAACTGTTGCGCGCAGCCAGGGTTTTAAAATATAACGAATAATCTCTAACTTCTACGTGCAGCTAAAATGTCAGGAGGAGTGATTCCTATATGGGGAAGTTGGACACCTGAAAATTCAGTCTGTCCGAATAGCTCAACGAGTTAATGCGTTGTCGTTTTGACCGGGAGAAGTGGGTTCGCTTCGCCCCCCACACCAGCTGCAGCTGTCCACATTGGAAGCAGCCGAAGGAGAATCAATAGCGGAGCTTTTGCTTGTGCTCCGAGGCTGAGAGGACAAGGATGTGTTGGCAAATGAAGACAATCCCCCCGCCCCGTCTTATCTATTTGCTCCTGTCTCTTTTATCTTATTTGGTGCAGAAAGGAAGATGTGGGACCTCCGAACTTCTGTTCTCACCTCCTGCGTACACGAGGTTCTGTCTCTGCTTGATGTAAGTTTTGAAGCTGCTCTGCCAGCAGTGACCTTTTCTGGAAAATCTCTTTCCATCCATTTTGCCCTTTGTGATTTCTGTTGGGACAAAGACGTCTCCCTTCACTGGGTTCAGCTGAGAGGACGGTCACCTGACAGCTATGACCTGTGGGGATGTGATGGGCAGATGAGGAGAAATGACCCCCGCCCCCAACCCCCAATCTTATTATATTGTTGTGTGTGCGATGAGCTCCACTGATAAACAGTCCAGGTGAGAAAACATTGAGGGCTGGTTCCTGTCAGAGCTTCTTTCTCTGTAAACTTGATGCTCATTGTTCACCTGCTGGAGCAAACAGAATTAAGATAGTATCTATAATGAGCCAAGCACAGCTCTCTCTCTGAAACCTTAAAGTTTGTTTACATCCTTAGGCCCCGTTTACATGAGAACAACCTCTGGAAACAATAGTGCTTTTTCAATGTTACATTTTATTTTCAGGTTTATGTTGAAACACTGCAGTTTCCATGTCAGGAAAGGTTGCCAGATAAGGAATGATGAGCTATTGTACTGTCACTAACATTTTTTGTATTTTGACCCACCCTATGCTGTTAGTGAGGGGATTGTGAGATGAGGCGTGCGTTTGGTGAATGTGCACAGGAAAGGAGGGGTAAAAACAACACATCTATGCTTATTTGGCAACCCTGAGCCAAATGGTGCATGCAATGGTGCATGGGGGCAAGGCAAGATGCTCATCCTGACATGTTTATGTTTATGTTTATTAAATTTGTTCATTTTTTTTACAAAAGAAACAATACAAGACAATCTCATAATGATAGTGTACAAAATGTAAAAAAATGAAAGGTAGCAGAAAGAAGAATAAATCTTATTATATCTGCCCCTTATCTCCAACAATCAGATTAAACAACAGTAGTCAAACCATGTAAACAATAATAATCTTCAACCAACTTTTTCCAACAATCAGGTTAAACAATAATATTCTTCAACCAACAGTACAAAATGACTAACTCTTTCTAATTTTCTAACTAATACAATACACATTACGTTATTTCACATATATTTTTTTAACACATTTGTTTTGATCATTTTTTTAAATGTAAACATTGACTTGGCATTTTTAACTACATTCTCCAAGCCATTCCATAATCTAATTCCCTGGATTGAGGTAGAACGTCCCTTCAAACTGGTTCTGAATTGTGGTTTTACAAACAACTCTGTTCCCTTAAGATTATAACAACTTTGTCTTTTAACAAAGTGCATTTGGATATTTAAAGGTAATGCATTATTTTGAGCTCTATACATAACTGATAAAATATTATAGTCTACCAAATCATGGAACTTCAATAATTTTAGTTGATAAAATAATGTACTTGATGGATGACGGTAATGCTTTCTAGTGATAATTCTTACAGCTCTTTTCTGTAATACAAAAATAGGCTTTGTGATTGTTTTACACGCTTTCCCCCAAACATCAATACAATAGATTAAGTGTGGAACAATGATTGTGTTATACAACAAATACAGAGCTTTATCATTCAATAGGTCTCTGACTTTGTACAGTACTGCAATCGATTTAGCTATTTTTATTCTTACAGAATTTATGTGTTGTTTCCATGTCAGTTTGTCATCAATGATAACACCCAAAAACTTCACCTCATTCACTCTACAAATCTCAACATCCTCAATTTTGAGTGGAACATCAACAGTTTTCTTTTTATTACCGAATATCATGTAATTAGTTTTCTCTAGATTTAATGATAATTTATTTATTTTAAACCAAGTTTGTATCTTGACAAATTCTGTCTTTATCAATTCTAACATTTGTTCTATATCTTCACCTGAACAGAAAAAAGTGGTATCATCAGCGAAAAGTACACATTTAAGGAGTCCTGACACATTTACCAAGTCATTCACATATAAAATAAAAAGCTTTGGTCCAAGTACAGAGCCTTGGGGAACTCCACATGTGATATTACAGAGGTCAGATCTTACATCATTTATTTGTACAAATTGTTTCCTATTTTTTAAGTAGCTAGATACCCACTGTAATGCTGGTCCTCTAATACCATATTTGTTCAGTTTTTCAAGGAGAATGGTGTGATCAATAGTATCGAATGCTTTTTTTAAATCAACAAAGATACTGATACAATGTTGTTTTTGATCGACAGCAGTAGTTATTTGTTCCATTAATTCCATGAGAGCCATTGATGTAGAGTTTTTTGATCTAAACCCATACTGACTGTTGCTTAGAATATTTTGTTTATCTATAAATTGGTCTAGTCTGTTTACAAATAGTTTTTCAAGAATTTTTGAAAACTGTGGTAACAAGGATATAGGTCTATAATTGTTGAATACACATTTATCACCATTTTTAAAAAGAGGAACGACCTTAGCTACTTTCATATTATCTGGAAAAATTCCTGTTGAAAATGATAAGTTACATATGTATGTGAACGGCTCAATAACATGGCTCATTATGTCCTTTACAAACATCATATCCATGTCCACCCAGTCTTTCGATCTCTTGTCTGTAAGATGTTTTACTACATTCATTATTTCCTCTTTGTTAGTTCCATTTAGGAAAATACTATTTGCACAACCTGTAATTGAGTGGATCATATTTTTATCTACTTTTGGTATCTTAGCTGCAAGGCTTGATCCAACATTCACGAAATATTGATTAAATCCATTTACAATTTCATTTTCATCATGAACTTCATCGTTGTCTTTTACAAAATATTTTGAAATACCAGTTTTTGCTTTATGATTCTTCAGTACACCATTCATTACTCGCCATGTTGCTTTCATATCACCATTAGTTTTATCTAATAATTTACTATAATATTCTTTCTTATGTTTCCTTATAATCCCTACTAATTTATTTTTATACTTTTTATATTTTTCTTCTGCGCTCTGACTTCGCAATTTCAAGAAACATGAATACAAATAATTCTTTTTTTTACATGCATTTCTTAACCCTTTTGTCATCCATGGTTGATCATTCGTATTTCTCTTTGTGTAATTTGTTTGCACACAATTCTTTTCATACAGGGTTTCCAAGATATTCATAAACTCATCATATGCTCTGTTCGCATCATCAACATACACATCATTCCAGTCTTGTTTATCCAGATCCTCTTTCAATTTTTCCAAAACTTTTTTTGATGTGTTTATGATCTTTTTCTTCGTTGTGACTGCTTTTGTGATATTTTGATCATTTTTAAAGATTGTGAAAACTGGTAAATGATCACTTAAGTCGGTCGTTAAGATACCACCTATCACATCCCCATTTGTTATATTTGTGAAAATATTATCAATTATTGTGGCACTATGAGTTGTAATTCTTGTTGGCTTTGATATCAATGGATACATATTTAAACTGTACATTGAGTTTATAAATGTGCTTATGTTATTTGAATCTGTTTTATTTCCCATATCAATGTTAAAGTCTCCACACAAAAAAATATTTTTATTAAAACTCTTCTCCATTAGTTCCAAGATTTTATCAGTGAATATTTCTATATTTGCTCCTGGTGATCTATATACACAACTTATTATTATGTTTTTATCGTTTTTGTTTATAATTTCTATTGTTATCATTTCCATAATATTATCAACTATTATTGACATTTCATTATTTAATTTACATTTTATTTCATTATTGACAAATAGTGCGACACCACCACCTCTTTTATTATTTCTGTTCATATGATATAATTCATACCCCTCGATGTGAATATTACTTGTGTTATCATCATTAAGCCATGTCTCTGACAGCGCTATTATCGTAAAAGTTCTATTTAATTGTTTTAAGTAATCTGTTATTTTGGATATGTTTGCATTTATACTTCTGCTATTAAAGTGAATGACGGGCAAGATGACGGGCAAGATGTGGGCAACGAAATATGAAGCACGTAAAAAAACAACTCTGTATATAAATATGCTGCCAACAGAACCACACTGCTAACAGCGCCATGTTGCTAACAGAACCACACTGCTAACAGTAGCATGCTGCTAACAGCACCATCTTGCTAACAGGGCAGCACAGTGGCACAACTGGTAGAGCTGCTGCCTCTCAGCGAGAAGGTCCAAGGTTCAAATCCCGGTCCGGGGGCCTTCCTGGGTGGAGTTTGCATGTTCTCTCCGTGCATGCGTGGGTTTTCTCCGGGTGCTCCGATTTCCTCCCACAGTCCAAAAACATGCATGTTAGGTTGATTGGTAACTCTAAAATTGACCCTGGGTGTGAGTGAAACAGGTCCCTCTTGTAAATGAGTCCCCGTGGCTCAACGAGGATAGCCTGTATAAATAAAGGTTGAAAGTAGCAGGCTGCTAACAGGACCATGTTGCTAACAGAACCACACTGCTAACAGCATGCTGCTAACAGGACCATAGAATAGAATAGAATATATCTTTATTGGAATATTTGCACCAAGGTACAAAGTTTTGCAATTGGCGCGCGCACCATCCGAAGAGGGACGTACGCACGGAAGCCGCAGCAGTATAAAAACCGCGCCACCAACAATCAGATATGAAAAAGGAACATACATTCGGGTAATCAGTAGCCTGGTTAAAACCAGACCCTTGTCCTTCACTTCGCTTTGTACTGGGTCTGGGACTTCTCTCATAGACAAGGATATCTCCGGTAGATTTTTGACCGGACCAATCAGAGAGCAGAAGGCGGAGTTTTGAACGACGTCGACTGACGTCGTCAGTTAAAATGGCTGCCGCCACGAAGGAATTTTCATGAAAACAAGGTAAAAAACTATTATTTCTTTGCTGAGAAAAATATATTTCTTAGCTGACGTTATATCAGAAGTGTTCCTGAGCAATCAGAGAACAGAAGGCGGAGTTTTGAACGACGTCGACTGACGTCGTCAGTTAAAATGGCTGCCGCCACGAAGGAATTTTCATGAAAACAAGGTAAAAAACTATTATTTCTTTGCTGAGAAAAAATATATTTTTAGCTGACGTTATATCAGAAGGGTTCCTGAGCTTAACAGTTCCTAAATCAATTCACGAAATGGTCAAATCTGCTGGATTTAAATAGTTTCGGTTTGACATTTTCCAAACAGCCTCGGGTGCGCTACGAAAATAAATGATAAAAAATCGAATTTTATCTCAAATGTTTCATCTAGGCCAACAGTCAGTAAATTAGAGCCATATAATTACACACTGGTAGCAGAAAAAATATCCACCGAGTGGTTTCTGAGCAATTTATCTGAATAGCCTGGCCTCGCCAGGCTAAACTAACAAAACTCCGCCTTCTGTTCTCTGATTGGTCCATTCAAAATTCTACCGGAGAAATCCTTGTCTATGAGAGAAGTCCCAGACCCTAGTACAAAGCGAAGTGAAGGACAAGGGTCTGGTTTTAACCAGGCTAGGTAATCAGTGGTACTGTATTCAGAAAAAGAATCTATCACAATTTGTCTTAAGACACTCCATGATAAAGTCTAAAAAAACTCTACCAGCTTTAGCACGGATAAGACAAGACATGTTGCATTTCATGGCAAGCAGGGAGATTTGTCCGTGAAAGTCATTTCAGATAAGCACAGTCTGTAGATGTCATTTCAGCTCGGCTCCATTCTGAAAGCACACGGAGACCTCTGGGGGGGGGGGGGGCAGCGAGTTCTCAACAGCTTTTCACTCCAGGAGAAGATTTGCAGACAGCCTTCTTTTTCCAAGGTTGCTCACAGCGATCATGCTGCTAACAGAACCACACTGCTAACAGCGCCATGTTGCTAACAGAACCACACTGCTAACAGTAGCATGCTGCTAACAGCACCATGTTGCTAACAGAACCACACTGCTAACAGTAGCAGGCTGCTAACAGCACCATGTTGCTAACAGAACCACACTGCTAACAGTAGCAGGCTGCTAACAGGACCATGTTGCTAACAGAACCACACTGCTAACAGTAGCATTTCATTGCATTGTTGACATTGGGTTGTCCTGCATGACAAATAAACAATAAACTAAACTAAATAAAGATTTTCTAAAACTGGCTTCACGGTTCTCTGGTTGCAAACATCAAGTTCAGTGAGACTGCAACTGAAAATTCTCCAATTCTTCCACAATTTAGCGTCACAACTGCTCTCCCTTAAGCAAACACACAAAACGCTACGATCAGCCAAATATTACGGTACATATTGAGGTAACGGATCACGAAATGATGAAAACTTCATATGCAAAGCGATAGGTATTCATTTAAGAAATGCAAGTTTAAATTTTATTTTTTACTGTTCCAAACACCAAATCAAGTCCGTTGTTTGTGAGAAAGCTGGCGCTGGTATTTGATACCAGGCCGATAAAAGCCCATCTCCCCTGGTGGTGTACCAGCTGTGCTTCAGGGGCACAGAACCAGATTCTGGGTAACATGATCCTAACCGAAGGGAACTCTGTGGCAGGGGAGCATCTGCTGGGGGCCGCAGGACAACTGTGATCCAGTCACATGCTGTTATGAGTGAAGGGTGACAAATCTGAGGGGGGAAGACTCCTGAATGATGCCAAAACATTTATTTAGTTAAAACTTGAGATGAACACAGTTGGCTCGACTGGGAGCTCCGAGCACCTGGTTTGTTGAAGCCGTCAACAGGACAGGTCGAGTTGAACGCTACATTTCAGCAAACTTCACGAAGCCAATTGAATTCATTTGTCGCCAGATTTATGATGAAACTGCTCCGGTGCTTCTAGTCCTGCAGGGTGTTGGTTCTCCGACATCGCTCCAGATGTCCCTGATGCAAAAGTCACTTGGCACCTCCGTTTAGTTGCTTGTCAGATCCACAATACATCCTGAGGCGCCCCCTCCCCCCCCCAACACACACACTTCTTTTTCCTCCCCCTTCATCTGAAACAGGCATCACTTTAGCTTTGTGTCAGTATGATCTCCCATCTGCTGTCCTGGCACTGAGTGCAGACATGTAGATTAACTACCTCAGTATCACTGCATGCTGCTGGCCAAACAGAGCTGGTCAACAC
>JBBPBX010060202.1:0-14133 GCA_038048925.1 Garcialebias charrua
GAAACTTTTAAATTTTAACGTTTAAAAAGTTTATGCTTCCTATAACTTTTTTAATAATGTACAATTTGGATTACTCTAATTGATTATTGCACTTTGTTTCTTTTGTTTTACAATATTTAATATTGGCACACCTGAAACAATTATAATTTATATTAAATTTAAACATTACTTTGTAAAAATTGCTGATTTAAACATGTTTATTAAATGTTTGTTTAAATTATGCATGCATCTGAGAGAAATGCAATTTCAATCCTGTGTATGTTCTGTACATATTGCAGTTTGGACAATAAAGTTGACTTTGAATTTTGACTTTGATGTATGATTTGGAAATGTATTTATCAATACAGAGGTCTAGTGTTGACAGAACAATGAGCTTCATAATTGATTATGTTGACTATGAGCAGTCCATTTTAACACATTTACTATATAAAAATTAATTTTAACTGAACGTGGAGTGCAGCATGTATATCGTTTGTATTTTTACTCATTTTTTATAATTTGATACAAGTTTGAGTGCTTTTACTGGTAGAGTAATGCATACCCATAGTAATTCACATCACAGGAGAAATGCTTTTAAGACAATAAAATGCACAGTGTATTCAAGACCAGGTTTATTGGTGTGTTTTTTAATATATAGTATATTTATTAGGGCTTTAGGAAGTACTAAATAATTCATAATTATACTCTTGGCGTCTCCCTACAACACACGTTTTCTACAGGTGAGTGGAAGCTGCAGTGACCACAGGTGCACCTTTTGAAAGGTTTTTTTTTATTTATTGCTTTACAATTTGGATTGAGATAGTTGAAAATTATTTAAAAAAAAGATAATTTGTTACTGCTTTGAACATTAGCCTATGTTGCTAATATAAATTTACCACTCAGATGCTGGACCCGTTCGGTCCACACCACCAGATTCTTGCATAAGAGCGTCAGTGCCTGTAGCCAGCAGCTCGAACTGATAAGGCTCAGGACCTGTGGCTCTCTGCTCCAAGTCTCCCTCAGTTTCTGGTGAGGGAGGTGGAGAAAAGACCTGTGTCGCTGTGTTCACTGTCCATGTTGCATATGCTAAAGCTAGCTGCATGTCACGGTCCTGGCGACACCCACCTACTCGCTCTAATCCCACCTCCTCTCCTCCTTTAGGCGGTGCCTCAACAGTATCGGAACGCCCATTTTGGTGAATTTTTTGAATCTGGACTGGGGGAGGAGTTAAAGACCCAGAGGCCGTGTAGTGACACTTTAACTGTGTTAGGATAGGCTAAGTGCTTGGTGACTGTACAGTACTGTACATTTATCTATTTATAAATAAAAAAATAAAAAATACTTTATATACTGTATATTTTTAATAAATAGATAAATGTACAGTACTGTACAGTCACCAAGCACTTAGCCTATCCTAACACAGTTTTTAAAGATGAATGAGTAATAATAATAATAATAATAATAATAATGAATTCAATTTATAACGCACTTTTCATTAGTGAAAATCTCAAAGTGCTACACACATTGAATGCTACACACATTCATACACCGGTAGTGGCAGACTACCATGCAAGGTGCTTTCCAGTCCTACCGGGAGCAACTCGGGGTTAAGTGTCTTGCCCAAGTACACAACGACACATGGTGTGGGGAACCGGGATTCGAACCGCCAACCTTCCGATCAGAGGACGACTGCCATTGCCACTACGCCACGGCCGCCCTTTAAGGAGCTAACACAGTTTTAAAGATGAAGGAGTGAGTTGATTTGTCTCCTTCCTCCCTGCAGGCTCCATTCCCATAAAGGGAGCTCCCTTTATGGGAATGGAGCCTGCAAGGAGGAGGGAGACAATTCAACTCACTCCTTCATCTTTAAAAACTGTGTTAGGATAGGCTAAGTGCTTGGTGACTGTACAGTACTGTACATTTATCTATTTATTAAAAATATACAGTATATACAGTATTTTTATTTTTTATTTTTTTTATTTATAAATAGATAAATGTACAGTACTGTACAGTCACCAAGCACTTAGCCTATCCTAACACAGTTAAGGAGTCAGTTGAATTGTCTCCCTCCTCCCCAGCAGGCTCCATTCACATAAAGGGAGTTACTTTCACTTTATGGGAAAGGGAGACAATTCAACTCAGTCCTTCATCTTTAAAAACTGTGTTAGGATAGACTAAGTGCTTGGTGACTGTAAAGAATCTATAGGCCGTTTGTGTAATTAAACACTTACGAGGTCAGTTTACTGACTTACCTATAGTCGGATGAAAGATCTGAGCAGATTTTATCTACACAAATCTACCATCAGTTTCATGGGGTCTCAACTTTTTCAGATTAAATCAATAAATCTGTGATGTGATTAGCCAGAAAATGTAATTTCACGAGAGACTTCAACTTATGTTGGTCTACCAGAAAATAGACCTTTTATTGAAACTATCACAAAATTACATAAACATTTGTATCGATATTAGCTCTGATTCTAAACTACTTTGACAAGAATTCAAATTAAAACAAACAGACAGGAACTTTTCTGTTGGCACATTACTTAACAGATTAATAGCTTATGAAAAAGAAGAAATAGGAGGAATGAAAGCTAAGTTAACGGAAGTTAATTATTTTGAAAAATCAGGGTGACACTTTCCCATACAGGTCTCAGCTGGGCTTCTCACACGTTCAGAACACATCAACGCCTCGTTACCTGTTGACGATACGTCTTGGAGATAAGAGTTGAAGTTTGTGGACACTAACGGACTGTGTTGTCCAGTTCACGTCCAGATGACCTCCGCGCGTGTGAGCTGATTCAGACGAGCAAGAAGCGCGCTTCTCCCGGCAGGAACAGAGCCAGCTACTGGCTGAACTTTCAAAATAAAACTTCAGAAAACAAATTCTTTCAGGAGATGAGTGAGTGAGTTACAGTAAGCTTTACTGTAACTCCAGCTGAAACGTGGGTCTAATTGACAAAATGACCGGAACGTTTCCAGCTTTTTCCAGAGGAGAAAACAAGTTGTTAGGAAGTTCTTCCCTCCGACACTAAAGAGAAAATGCAAGAAGTGCCCCTTTAAGAAGTGGGTGTGACTTAGTCACATACTTCCTGCTGATTGGCTGTCCACCACTAGAGAAGGAGTGACTTTGAAGGTCAGTTCGTCTGAGTGACAGGCAGGGTAGACAGTAAATAAAAAAACATACGTCAGAAGATGCAGGTGCATGTGAACAAGCCATGTACTTTGTTTTGAGAACAGATTCATTGTTTTTAGAAAGGACGGGAGACAGAAAGCAAGCTATGTCTAACACTTTTCCTTCGTTCCAAAAACAGTTCAAACAAATACGAAGGATTGTTCATTCAACTTTAGACACTTATTCTGCATAGAGCAGACAGTTTAAAGCACATGTGTCAAACTCTTGGCCCGCGGGCCAGATGTGGCCCGCCATGTCATTTTATCTGGCCCGCGAGAGCTTAATTAAAAAGTTTTGAGTGTCTAAAAATTAATACGAGCGAGTTTTGACCAAAAACTACATTTCCCACAATGCCTTTCGACTACGGCAGCCCCACTATGCCTTTCGACAACGGTTTTCCCACAATGCCTTTCGACTACGGTAGCCGAGGCAGTGTTTCTACCTTCATGCCAACGAGTGGAATTGAGATATAAATAATGATCCCAACATGTCCAGAAAGAGAAAAGTTGATGCAGACGGAAGTTTCAAGAAAGATGGGAAGGCGAATACTTGTTTGTGCTTCCAGGAGAAAGACCGGTATGTCTTTTGTGTTACGAGGCGGTGTCGGTTTTGAAACCAAACACGGAGCTAAGTACGCTAAAGCTAGCCTTCAAGAAAAGCAACACATTCTGCCAAGAATTAAAAGGCAAACGGTCGCAGCAGAGTTTGTTCATGAAACCCACAGCCAAAAACGAGGCTGCAGTGAAAGCTAGCTTCAAAGTGGCTGTGTGACTTTGCTGTGTTGTGCGACATAACCGACCATCTCGCCCAGCTGAATCAGAAGCTGCAGGGACTTGTGGATGTGGCAAGTGAAACAGGACAATCTTGTCCACTTTCCTGTTTGTCAGGTTAGCATTTTCTTAAAATTTAATTCAAATATATCCTGATGCATTCTCAATAATCCAGGTAGAAAAATCTAAAAAAGCTAAGTGTGGTCCTCTGGACATTCAAAAAAACAAAACAAAAAACAGGTGATTATTTCAGCCACCTAAAATAATATGTTCCCCTTCCTTGGATGGTTTCTTTTCACAAAGATGGCCTCTTTTACTCGTCTCTCAAACCATTGTTCCTCTCTATCAAGGATGTGAACATCTTCATCCCTGAAAGATGAAGTTTTGTTTTGTTTTTTAAATGTCCAGAGGACCAGACTTAGCTTTTTTAGATTAATTAAAATATAATAAAATGTAATTCAACAAAGAAGAAGAACATTTCAACTGTGTGCAATTTAATGATTGTGCTTGCATTTTGTTTTGTGTTTATCATTTTCAGAACATGATCAATCATAGAGAGAGAATCCACTTGGTGTGTTCAAGGACAGGCAGCATCTCCTCATCAAAGACTAACCAAACAACTTGAGTACGGTAATATAGTTGTGAACTGAGTCAACCTTTATTTTGGTATGTGTATGCACACAAATTGTTGTCATTCACAGTTGGATGCAAGGCTGTGTGTAGCCTTTTTGGGTGAGATGCTACATGTGTCATACATGTTCTTTGCAGCTCAGTTTTATGTTTTTTTTTAACTTGGACAATTTAATCCTNCAACAACACAGACAACAACTTCTCCTTACCTGTGTGGTGCATGTGTGGAGGACAGGCAGGAGGCTGGAGGACAGGCTGGAGGCTGGAGGACAGGCAGGAGGCTGGAGGACAGGCTGGAGGCTGGAGGACAGGCTGGAGGCAGAGCAGCAGGAGCACGTAGCACCAGAGGCTCATCCATGAGGTGGAGCAACACGCGGATGAACTGTTGGAACACAACCACACACAGACGTCAGCACCTGCAGAGAACAACAACACAGACAACAACTTCTCCTTACCTGTGTGGTGCATGTGTGGAGGACAGGCAGGAGGCTGGAGGACAGGCAGGAGGCTGGAGGACAGGCAGGAGACTGGAGGACAGGCTGGAGGCAGAGCAGCAGGAGCACGTAGCACCAGAGGCTCATCCATGAGGTGGAGCAACACGCGGATGAACTGTTGGAACACAACCATACACAGACGTCAGCACCTGCAGAGAACAACAACACAGACAAGAACTTCTCCTTACCTGTGTGGTGCATGTGTGGAGGACAGGCAGGAGGCTGGAGGACAGGCTGGAGGCTGGAGGACAGGCAGGAGGCAGAGCAGCAGGAGCACGGTACGTGGTACCTGACGTTGTTCCATGAGGCGGAGCAGCAACTGGAGCTGTTGAAACACAAACACACACACACAGACGTGAACACCTGCTGATAACAACAACAACACTGACAACAACAACTTCTCCTTACGTGTGTGGTGTGGTACGTATCAGATGTGTGGATGGACCAGGGGGACGTGCCGCTTTGGAGGCTGTGGAGAGAGAGGTGATGATTACAGTAGGTGTAGATGTAAGTTAAAACAAAAATAATAAATTAAAAGAAATTAACATGTCTTTGCTGTACCTTTCTGACGTTGCTGTGCTGGAATGTGAGGGTGGGCAGGTCAGTGATGGGACGGTGGAGTTGGAGGGGGAGGAGGAGGAGGAAGGTGTAGTAGGCTGTGAACATAAGCAGAGACAGTAACAGATTAAATTAATGTGTGTAACATGACAACTCCAAAAAATAACATTTCATTACAGTACGTACTGTACCTGGAGGGAGGGAGCAGGGGGGGGGCGGTTGTTGGGCGTCTTTCACTGGGGAGAGGGTGGGCTGTCCATGGCTTCCTCCTGGCTTTCTGCAGGAGGACTGGATGGCCTTTCAGCTGGTGCACCAGCAGATCCTGGAGGCGGTGCTGTGACCTTTGTAAAATATTGCAGCATGCTACTCTGCACCTTTTCAAGCTTTTTGTCATCTAGGATCTGCTGATAACACGCAACTTCATTGAGGACACCCCGACGGACCTTGGCGAACCTCTCACAATCTGAGTCCTGCTTCTCCATCCTCGCCAGGAAGCTGTGGAGTTCCTGAAAGCCCAGCACCATCTCCTGCCTGGTGAAGGTCGGAGGAATGACCTCCACCTCCTCCTCCACCTCCACTTCCTCATCCGGGACGTGCCTGTCGAGCTGAATCAGGTCGTCTGGGGACAGGTCCTCTCCTGATGCACCCAGCAGGTGTTGGATATCGTCCTGGTCCATGTCGAGCTCCAGTGACCTGCCCATCCTCACAACATCCTCGATTACACGGTCCACCTCCTGGGAATCGTGTACCCCCTGAACAAGCTCTGGACAGAGCTTCTTCCAGACTCCGCACATGTTCTGTTGAGTAACACGACGCCAGGAGTGGTCAATGTTGTGCACAGCATCAAGGATGTTGTATTTACGCCAGAAGTCTTTCAGCGTGAGGGTCTGAGAGTTCTCCGTTGCCTCCAAAGCGGCACGGATGACTCTCTGCAGGTAGTACGCCTTAAACGTACTAATAACCCCCTGGTCCATTGGCTGGATCAAAGAGGTGGTGTTGGGAGGCAGGTACACCACCTTCACATGCCTGTCCAAGTCGGTGAGAGCAGGGGGGTGTCCTGGAGCGTTGTCCAAGACCAGCAGGACTTTAAAGGCAATCTTCTTGAGAGTGCAAAAACGCTTGACTTCTGGCAAAAAGTTGTTGGTGAACCAATTTTTAAAAACTTCCAGCGTCACCCAAGCCTTTTTATTAGACGCCCAATAAACAGGAAGTGTAGATTTATCAATACCACTGAAGGGCCTGGGTTTATTAAATTGGTACACCAACAACGGCTTGAGTTTGCAATCACCCGAAGCATTGCCCCCCACCAGCAAGGTCAAACGCTCCTTGCCGACCTTGTGGCCGGGTGCAGTTCGTTCTTCCCTACTGATGTAGGTCCTGTCTGGCAAACGCTTCCAGAACAGCCCTGTCCCATCCACGTTGAACACCTGCTGGGCAGGGTACCCGCCGTCCCTGATGATCTGAGCCAGTTCTGCTGGGAATGCCTCAGCTGCCTCGTGGTCAGCGCTTGCTGCCTCACCTGTTTAAATGCACACAAAATGACACGGTTAAGCTGTTGTAACACTGTAATAAAAGGGAAAAAATTTTTTTTTTTAATTTGTTAGTCGTGGACTACCTGCATTATTAAAAAATAAAAATGAGAAATTAAATGCTCACCCTGCACTCTGATGTTGTGGAAGTTGTTTCTTTTCCTGAAACGATCAAACCATCCTTTAGATGCAGTGAAGGTCTCTGGTCCATCCAACTCCCCTGATGTGCTGCTTGAAGTCCCTCCTCCTGCGCTTGAAGTCCCTCCTCCTGCGCTCTGGGAAGACGTCCCTTCACCCGGATCGCTCTGGGAGGACGTCCCTTCACCCTGATCGCTCTGTGCAGCCCCCTGCCCCACCCCCCTGCTCCCCTGCACCTCCCCCACTCGTCCCTAGTTCTAGCAGCCTGTGATAGATCCTCCTCGCCTTCTCACAAATCACAGACATGCCAACTGGTATTCTGCGTTGCGTGTTGTCCTCCAGCCATAGCACAAGCAACCTTTCCATCTCAACTATTCTACCCGTCCTTTTTTTAGTGATTATGGTGGACTTCATGGGAGCTGAAGCACGCAATTGTTACAAAATGCGCTCTTTGTCCGCCACTATCGTCCCCACAGTCGACCTCGGTAACGATAGCCTCTCTCCAATTTTTGAGGGTGTCATGCCCTCATCAGACATTTTAATTATTTTTGCCTTCGTCTCCAGCGTGATCGTTCTGCGAGGTTTTTTCCCCTCTGCCGCGTCTGCGGACTTTCCAGGTCTCTTCGGAGCCATTCTTCCAAAATTAGCGTACAAGCTAACGTGCTAACTCCTAAGGAGCAAAAATTAAAATTAATGCTAACGTTCACAAATCAATGCAAACGTTTGCTTTCATCTAAAAATATTTCTTTGAGTACATTTAGTACTGGACCGTACCTGCCCGTTCGATGACCCGTCGAAAACTAGCGTCGAAAATTAGCTAACGTGCTAATTCCTAAGGAACAAAAATTAAAATGAATGCTAACGTGCTAACGTTCGCTTTAGTCTAAAACTGCTACTGTAAATTTAAATTGATTACAGTACCTGTTCGTATGTTGTATGTTTTTTTTTTTCTCTCGTTGTCGTTGTTCTTCTTCGTTCTCGTTCGTATGTCTCTTCTCATCAATCACCGTAACTAACCCACGAGGGACAAAATGGCCGCAGCCCTTTAAATAGTTACCGCTTTACCTGTACGGATCCCTCCGCCGCCAGGTGCACTGCGGCTGTGTGTACATCCGCCAGAAGCCCAGCCCCCCCTCTCGCTGGCGGTACTTTTCCACTGTCATGCGCAGTGTCACGCCCATGCCCAACAAACAACAGCCAAAGGCAATCCCCTCCCCCACCTCGCCGATTGCCATATGTGACGCAGTTACGCCGTAGCTCGATTATATACTTGTAATGGGGCTCGTTCGTAGGTCGTGCATCCAGTCTGCCGTAGCTCGATTACATATTTTGACTTGGTTCGTTCGTAGGTCACGTATTTTCTGCCGTACATCGATGGCATTCTTCAACTTTGGCTCGTTCGTAGGTCCCGTGGTTCGCAGGTCGGTGGAGTCGTAGGTCGGGGGTTTGCTGTATATATATATATACACACAGGTATATATATGCAAAGTATATCAGAGAGTCAGAGTCAGAGAATCTTTATTGTCATTTGCACCACATGTGGTACATGTAATGAAACGTGATTATGTACACAGGGTCCCAGTTACATCCAACAATAAAATGTAAAAGAAAAACAGTAATAACATCTAAGATACGAACTAACAAAAACGTCAACTAAAAATACACTAAGCGCTAATATCATAGAAAACAATACTCCAAACAGCAGCATGCATGAGTCTGTATGAGCAGATGGGCACGAATGAACACAGCAACATAAAACAGATTTTTGTCAGCAGCAACATGAAACAGATCAGCAGCAACATGAAACAGATCAGCAGCAACATGAAACAGATCAGCAGCAACATGAAACAGATCAGCAGCAACATGAAACAGATCAGCAGCAACATGAAACAGATCAGCAGCAACATGAAACAGATCAGCAGCAACATGAAACAGATCAGCAGCAACATGAAACAGATCAGCAGCAACATGAAACAGATCAGCAGCAACATGAAACAGATCAGCAGCAACATGAAACAGATCAGCAGCAACATGAAACAGATCAGCAGCAACATGAAACAGATCAGCAGCAACATGAAACAGATCAGCAGCAACATGATGTGATTTTTCACAGTGATTATTTTGGTTAGAGATTCATAATAATAATAATAATAATGAATTCCATTTATAATGCACTTTTCGTTAATAAAAATCTCAAAGTGCTACAAAGTGTAACAAAGCAAAGATCAAAATAAAACAAGTGATAAAATCAAATAAAATCAATAATAATATCGACTAAGATCAAAGATAAAATCATGTGGATGCAGATTAGGCTTGCTTAAAAAATAAATAAAATAAAACAAGTGATAAAATCAAGTAAAATCAATAATGATATCAGCTAAGATCAAAGATAAAATCATGTGGAGGCAGAATAGGCTTGCTTAAAAAGAAAGGTCTTTATGCTGCTTTTAAAGTCAACCAGTGACTGTGGAGCTCTCAGGTCGTCAGGGAGGGAGTTCCACAGGCGGGGGGCAGCCACACAGAATGCTCGGTCTCCCATGGTCCTCAATTTGGTCCGAGGAATATGAAGGAAATTACTGTTCTGTGATCGTAGAGACCGGGTGGATGAATATGGTGCAAGAATGTCCTTTAGATAGTCAGGTGAAGTGCCGTGCAAGCATTGATGGGTAATGAGAGCAGTTTTGTACTGAATTCTGTAGGTGACAGGAAGCCAATGGAGGTTATGGAGAATGGGTGTAATATGTTCAAATTTACGAACTCTCAACAGAATCCTTGCTGCACTGTTTTGAATGTATTGAAGTTTCTGAAGGTTTTTGCCAGGGATACCAATAAACAGGGAGTTGCAGTAGTCGAGCCTGGAGGAGACAAAGGCATGGACGAGTTTCTCAGCATCAGGAAAAGTCAGAGATGGGCGAAGTCTGGAGATGTTTCGAAGATGGAAGAAGCAGGTTTTAAACAGATGCTTAATGTGATTTTCAAATGTAAGATGAGAGTCCATTTTTATTCCAAGATTTGTAACAGAGGTGGAGAGGGGGATGTCTTGACCAGAGAAGGAGATTGTTGTTAAAGTTGATGTTTGTATCTGGTGAGGGGTGCCAATCAATATGGCCTCAGTCTTCGAGCAGTTTAATTGAAGAAAGTTCTGATTCATCCATGCCTTTATTTCCTCCAGGCAGGCAGAGAGAACAGTGAGTGAAGACGGAGATAGGGATGATGATGATGTTCCAGTCCTGATGTAAAGCTGTGTGTCGTCGGCATAGCAGTGAAAAGAAATGTTGAACTGATTAATAATTTGACCTAAAGGCAGCATGTAGAGGGAAAACAGCAGGGGCCCCAGAACTGACCCCTGAGGGACACCACAGGAGACACCGACTGTCTGGGAAGTGGCATTGCCAAGGCTAACACATTCCAGCCTATTGGAGAGGAAAGAATTGAACCAGTCCAGGACAGTGTCACAGAGACCGACCTCCACATGAAGACGGTGGAGGAGGATACTATGGTCCACAGTGTCGAAGGCTGCAGTGAGGTCAAGGAGGACAAGGATGGAGGGAGAACCAGTGTCAGCAGCCATGAGGACATCATTTGTTACTCTCAGCAGTGCAGTCTCAGTACTGTGAGCTGCTCTGAATCCAGACTGGAACTTCTCATACAGAGAGTGTTGCTGTAGGTGGTCCTGCAGCTGAGCAGCAACTGCTTTCTCCAGCACTTTGGACAGAAATGGGAGGTGGGAAATTGGGCGGTAATTAGAAAAAATGTCGGGATCCAAATTAGATTTTTTCAGAAGAGGCCTAATGATGGCAGTTTTTAGAGGCAATGGAACATGACCAGATTGTAGAGACTTGTTTATTATTTGTGTGATTAATGGGCTTATTGCAGAGTGATTGGATTTTATGAGAGACGAGGGGAAGGGATCCAGGGCGCAGGATGAAGGCTTCATTTTCTTGAGGATGGTCTCCACCTCACTCTGAACGACTTCATCAAAGCTGCTCAGGGTCCCAGAAAGCAGACGGGTAGATGGCACACTAAGATCAGGGAGGTTGTGGAGCTGAGATCTGATAGTGTCAACTTTGTTTTTAAATGATGAGAGGAACAGGTTGCATTTTTGAACAGAGTCCTCATGAGTTTGTTTAATGGGATTAAGCAGATGAGTTATTGTGGAGAAGAGCTGTTTAGAGTTTCCAGGGCAGGTGTTGATGATGTTGGAATAATATTTGGAGCGTGCTTCTTTAAGAGAATAGGCGTACGCTTTCTGATGTTCTTTGTACGCTTGCTTATGTACCGAGAGACCAGATGATTTTACACGTCTCTCAATAGCACGGCCAGTTGCCTTCATCCTGCGCAGCTCATCAGTGTACCAAGGGGCTGAACGGGAGAAAGACACCAGTCTTGACTTCAAGGGAGCATGTAGGTCCAGAAGCTCCTGGAGAGATTGGTTGTAGTAATCCACAGAGTCATCTGCAGATGAGTGATTGACAGCGGTCAGGGCGTGAAGATCAGCAGACAAAACATCAGGGGAAATGTTTTTATAGTCACGGAACTGGATAGGTCGTTTTGGGTTAGAAGCAGGCGAAGTTGAAGGCACTTCCAGGGAGATGACCCTGTGGTCTGAGACACCCAGGTCATATACAGACAAGTTATTGAGTACAGTGTCTGTAATCACCAAATCCAGAGTATGCCCCCTGTTGTGCGTAGGGGCGTCCACATGTTGGGTGAGGTTGAGAGATTCCAAAAGAGACTTAAAATCTGTAGCCAGAGGGGAAGAGGAATTGTCCATGTGGATATTTAGATCGCCAAGAAAAATAGTTTTTACAGGGGAGGTGCAGAAAAAAGTGAGGAGGTCATGCATTTCTGAGTTAAATGAAACATGCGGTTTGGGAGGTCTATAAATCAATATAACGTTCATCAGGAGTGGGGCTTTGAAGTTGAAGGCCAAACATTCAAAAGAAGAAAAATTATGAGAAGACAGATGTGACAATTTTAAATTACTGCGGTAGATTACAGCCAGACCACCACCGCGGCCAGTGCAGCGGGCTCTCTGCAGATAACTGTATCCAGAGGGACAAGCTTCATTCAGAGAACTGAACACGTCTGGTTGATGCCAAGTTTCTGTGAGGCACATGAGGTCCAAGTTTTTCTCCAGAATGTGATCATGAATTAGACATGATTTATTGGATAGTGATTGTACATTGAAAAGTTCTATTTTAATGCTAGTTGGTGTAGGAGCTTTTTGAACCGGTTTAAGCAGACTGAAGTCCACTCCACGTTTTCCTTGCCACCTCGTGCGCTGCGGACTACAAGGGACTACAGACGCAGCGTTCTGATGACGTAGTTGAGGTGCGACACGTCTCCCGGACGGAATCAATTCAGAGCGAGAATAAACGGATTTCTTTCGAGAGCCTCTATGGATGTAACGAGGTCTACGCAGAAGTCCCAGTTGTTTGATGATGGAAACAGAAGGTGGAATGGAGCAGTTGTTAAGTCCAAGCAGCTGCGAAGCGGAGTAGGTCAACATCATACCAGCCAAGCCGGGGGGAAGCTAGCACAGAGCTAGCCGCTAACAGCAGACCCACGGCTCCGAGAGAAATAAACAAGAAGCAGTGAGATGTAACTTGAATGAGCATAACTTGAAGAGGAGCACAGGAGAAAGTCCAGAACGGTCCAGACGACACAGGAGGTTGACAGAAGCAGCAGGTAAGCAAAACAAAAACTGCAGCCACGTAGTTATCCAAGCAAAGTTTGCGCAAGGTTTGTGCTGGAGTTTGACAGGAGGCAGACAGCCCAATATTCCGGTTAGGAAGTACTAGCCAAGCTGTCCGTAAAGTCCTTGATAAAAAAAAACCACTGAACAAAATAAGTCCAGATAAATGTCCAAAAAATAAAAAATAGCAACAGTAAAACAACTTTTCAGCGTGGAGAAGCGGCGAGCATCACGACATCACACCAGCGTCCTCTCCCAGGTCAAGCTGGGAACGGGAAGCTAACAGCCTCAGGGTAGAAGCTGTTCCTCAGTCTAGTGGTTCTACACTTAATGCTCCTCAACCTCCTGCCTGAGAGGAGTGGGGCAAAAAGTGTGTGTGCTGAGTGAGTTGGGTCCTTCATGATGCAGGTGGCTCTCTTCCTGCATCTGGAGGTGTAGATGTCTGTGATGGTGGGGAGACTGATGGTACGTCCAGACCAAACGCGTTTTCAACTGCAGGAGCGTCCAGTTTACGTGCAAAGTCAATGGGGGACGCGCCTCCAGGTGCGTCTTGGCGTCACGTCACGTGCGTGTTGAGCATTTTGGAAGTGGCATTTGAGCGTTTTCCGTGCACGTGAACCCGCGGCAGCCTCCAAAGCACGCCTTGAAAATGTTGATGATTTCGCCGTTCAAACTCGTGAACGCGTGTGTCAACCAATCAGGGAGAGTCGGGGGGAGGAGAGAGGGGGAGAGTCCGCTATGTGATGTGGAAATGAGGGGACGGATGTTGCGCAACTGTGTGACGTATTGTTTGTGAGACACGGAAATAACCCGCAAAGTCGTGTTCAAGTATGGAGGAGAAATAAAAAGGACCTTGCCTGGCGGAGTGCCAATGAGGAAGTCAGGATATCGGGTAAGTTTTGAATTGTGAACTTTTCACGTTTAGCAAGTTAAGCTTTGCTAGCTCCCCCCCGCCGACATGCCGCCGCCGCTCACGTTCCGGTTTGAACACCACTGGGGTCCAGTGCGTTAACCTCGAGGCGTTTCGCGCGTTTTTGCCGTTGAAAGGCCATTCGGTCTGGATGTACCATGACTCCAACATCCTCAACCTCCTGCCTGAGGGGTTCTGAGAAACGTCTCCGTTCAGGAAATCCATTCCATAGCTTGAAGCCAACGGGCATCATGG
>JBBPBX010060203.1:0-21521 GCA_038048925.1 Garcialebias charrua
TGTATGTATGTATATATATATGTATGTATGTATGTATATATATATGTATGTATGTATGTATATATATATGTATGTATGTATGTATATATATATGTATGTATGTATATATATATATATGTATATATATATATATATATGTATGTCTATCAGCTGCAGCTTGCCATTAATACGATAAAAGCATATAAATAAAATATTGACATGCCAATCATGACAAGTGTAATACAGTTTCTGTGTTTGTGTGTGTTCCAGATGATTCAGGAGCTAAGCAACCGTACTCGCAGAACACCTACAGTGTGGGAATTCAACAGATCATCTGTGTGGTGGGATGTTATTGTTCCTGGTTTCAACCACACTCAATGGGTGCAAAACTTCAGGATGTCACAAGTGACTTTCTTATACCTGTGCAACAAACTACGACCAGCACTGGAGCGACAAAACACAAACTACCGCAAATGTGTGCCATTGAAGAAGCGAGTAGCAATAGCAATCTGGAAGCTGGCTACTGGATCTGAGTATCGTAGTGTTGGACATATATTTGGTGTCGGCATCACAACCGTGTGCAGGTGTTTGCAGGAATTTTGTGCAGCTTCCGAGTTGTTGTTGGTGCCAGAACAGATCCGTATACCAGATGCTGACAGTTTCAGGGAAATGTCTGTTTTCATTGAGAGCAAGTATGGGATGCCAGCTTGTGTCGGTGCAATTGATGGCAGCCACATTCCCATAATAGCACCACAGCACTATCACACAGATTATTTTAATAGAAAAGGTTGGCATTCAATTATACTTCAAGCTGTTGTGGATGGAAAGGGGCAGTTCTGGAATGTTTTTGCTGGATTGCCCGGGAGCATGCACGATGCCAGGGTGTTAAGACTGTCCACGCTGTGGGAGCTAGCCAGCCGAGGAAACCTGTTCCCAGCTCATCTCAGGGCTATCGGTGCAGCAAATACTGGCTACTACATCCTGGGTGATGCAGCTTATCCCCTTCAAGACTGGCTCTTAAAACCTTTTTCTGACACGGGAAGGCTAACAGCAGATCAGCAATCGTTCAACGAAACACTTAGTAGAGCACGTGTAGTTGTCGAAAATGCTTTTGGAAGGTTGAAGGGAAGATGGCGTTGCCTCCTGAAACGAAATGACTGCGATGTTGAACTTGTGAAGTCCATGGTGCTGACCTGCTGTGCCCTTCATAATCTGTGTGAGACTCATGGAGAGGCATATGATACTACACTGGATGAACCGCCTGCAGTAGCAGCAGCACAGCCTCCACCTGCAGCTGTGCAACAGGAGGTTCCACAAATTGATGTTAGATATGCTCTAATGGAATACCTCCAGAGCATACAATAACAAGCATAATTAAAGTTATAACATGTTTGCATATTTTTCCTTTCTGAAACAAATGTTTTCATAATAAAGAATTGTTTGCATATTTTTCCTTTCTGAAACAAATGTTTTCATAGTAAAGAATTGTTTGCATATTTTTCCTTCCTGAAACACATGTTTTCATAATAAAGAATTTGAGAAAGGTTAAATTTTGGTCCAATTATACTTTTTTGGTAAATGCACAAGGTCATTTATATTTCTAAATGCTGTACATCACAAGGTCCAGTAATGACAATTTTGTAATCTGCTAAGCGTTAGCAGTTAATCTGATTTTAATTTAACCTGAAATAACAATGGTTAGTAGGGGAGTGGTGGCGCAAAGGTTAAGAAGGTGAGCTTGTGATCGGAAGGTCGCCGGTTCAAGCCCCGGTACCGACAACATCAAAGATGTGGGTGGGATAAGTGAAGCGGTCACACTTGTATCCACCCTCATCTGCCCCACTCTGGGCCCTTGAGCAAGGCCCTTAACCCCCACCATCTGCTCCCCCGGGAACCCTAGATATCAGCTCTCTGCTCCACACAGAGGGCTGTGGTTGCTCGGTGGTCTGTGGTTGTGTCAGGAAGGGCATCCGGCGTAAAAACAACTGCCAAATCTTCGTGCGACCAGTTCGCTGTGGCGACCCCTAACGCAGGGAATAAAGCCGAAAGAAGAAAAAAAAAAAAAAAAAAAAAAGTCTGCCATAATATTTAACTAAAAATGCTTTATTATGGCTAATAAAAAGTGAATTGAAGCTTTATAATTTAATTAAATAGGAGGTCAAACATTAAATGCTTAATTCTTTTCCTGTACGCTGCTCTTTCCGTACCTCGTGATGCTGCTGCCCCACCTCAGCACAACAGGAAGTTGGATGGATGGATGGATGAAAACAGACACAGCATGTGTTCATGGTTCAGTGTAAAATCTGCCTGTTTGTTACAGGGTGGATGTTAACATTGCTGCTGGTTAAAGTGCACCATGGTGTTCTACAAAACATACAGCTGTCTGACTTGATAATCGAACCCAACATTAATATTTGAGTATACTGTATTATGTATTGCACCTAGTCTTGGAAATAACACTGTAAATATGTTGAGCTAATGGAGCAATGAATGAAACAACTTTTAGGAAAGTAACCACTTTATTTAGAAAACTGCAATTTCTACATTTGTACAGGAATTACACTGTATTTCAATAGCATAGAAAGAATAAAACCGTAATACTGTACTGAGTATTTCCATAGTATTCTTAAAGTATCAGAAGTGACACCAACACTTCAACAGTAAACATTTTCAAAACATCAGCATAAATGAAACCACAAACATGTTGCACTTTCCTGAGATTTTGCATTGTAGTATAAAAGTTTAAAAAGTATTTCTATAAAATAAAATTAAGTTTACGCCATAGACATTTGTAAAAGAGTGGTAAAGCTGCATATGATGTTACAGTACACATTATATGTATGAGGTAGTGTATGAGTTAGGTAACGTTAGTGTATGAGGTAGGTAACGTTTCTGTATGAGGTAGGTAACGTTTGTATACAGGTAAAGTGGCAATTACATAAATGTATTTTAATAGGAAAGACAAAAATAAACCTAAAATAAAGGATCTAAATACTGAGTGGCAAAATAGATCTATTTCTATTTATCACTATAAACTAGTGACTGTCTATATCTATCTATTTATGTTTTTCACAGTAACAGTATCTATGTATTGACAGCTTAAACATTTCTGTGTGTTAATGCACGGGCTATTTCACCCAGCACTCCAAGCAAGGCCTGATTGAATGCAGCACCATGTTGTATCTGGTGTCTGACGAGGTTTTCTTCCACATCAACCGCCCGTGTGAGAACAGATGTCTGTTGTGCAATCTGTTGTGCTATTGCTGAAACCTCTCCTGCTCGCAGCGATGCTTGCAGTGATGCCTCTTCTCTGCGAGCTGATGCATCCAATTCCTCTGCATGACGCGATTGCTCCAGAAGACGACTCAGGTGTTCCTCTCGTTGAACACGGTCCAGTTTCTGTTGCTCCAACAGTAATGTCGTGTGACCTTCATCTTTCCTCTTTCTCTTGCCTATAAATGAAGACATGACATGTGGTTACAGCAGTATACTTCATTTCTGTAAAAGCCTCTAAGAAAGGTTTTGCGAATGAAGAAAGTTTGTTTTGGATATTAGCCACAATTTGTCAATTTGCAGAACGTTCGCTTTAAACGTCTGTGTGTGCAGGTGGGTGAAAAACCCAGACACCTGTACACTGACCACATCAGTAGAAAATTATGTGATTTTTAAGTTATGTGATTTTGAAGTGATTACACTGGTTAGATATTTGTAAGGCTGCAGCCAACCCACATTCGTGTTATTGGATTGATATACTGTTTGTTGGATGGCTATTAGGTAATGCTTTGCATAATATTATCATAAAATGTTTTGTAGTTCATGTATGACTTGGTTTATATCATATGTACTACTACTGTGTAAATGTTACATGTAATTGTTGTTTTATGTAACTGGGGAAATGTGCTTTTCATACAACAACATATGATGAGTGTGACACTTGAAATATGTAGGATTCAGTATTATTTCTGTATTAATGAATTAATCGTATTTTTTAGTTAAGATTATAATGACAGCATGTACTTAAGGTCATACATACACTGAGGTGGAAGGTGATTGATACATTATTTCTTACCAAGTATTGATCTCTGACGTTCTGTCCTGTTCTGTTCTGGTCTGGTCTGTGAGCAGCTGGGCCCAGATGAACTGTTCTCCAGTGGTGGAGTTGATGCTTCAGGTGATGGAGCAGGGGCATTCTGTGAAGGCGAGGGGTTTGGAGCTTCCACTGTGGACTCTGTACCGTCACATGCTAAAATATGTTCAGGAAAAAATACAGTTAAAACAGTTAGCATGTGCGCTAGTTAGCATAGCATCGTTAGCGTCGTTCTCAGCCTCTTTTTTAAAATATGTTCACAACAGATCGGATCTTTAACTTACAATGTGTTAAACGTTATAAAACACTCACCATCTTCGATCACTGATTCCTCATGGAAACTATTAGCTGCTGTGTCCAAGCAAGTTTCGCGCCCGTTATTTGATGGGCGATTACCATATATCGCGTCCATCTGGTCAAACCACTTCCAGGTCTTTCGGCCTGCTCCGCTCTTGCCATTGTCGTCTTTATTTTTCTTGTATTCAGCTCGAAGTTTCTTAAGCTTCTCCCTGCACTGTTTTGCGGTTCGCTGAAAGCCATGCTTAGCCATGAGCTCCGAGACTTCTTTGAAAACAGTCTCATTTCGGACCATTCCATCCAGCTCGCGTTGGATCCTCTCCTCAGAAACAAAGCACAAAAACGCCTGGACCTCTGCGTTTGACCACTGATTAGACATGATCGTCTTTTTTAATCTAGATACAACGGAACGGACAAGAGCGCGGTTGTTTACAAAACACCAAACACAGTCCTCTGCGCAGCCTCCTCTGCGCAGCGTCGTCACCACAGACTCCACCCCGGACACTCCTTCTCCACTGACCAATCAGTGACCGAAAATGTTTCTGACGCGACAGGCCAGCTCACTTGAGCACGGGTAGGTACACCTATGAAATGAGCCCGGAAATTTGGAGCTGCTCGGCACGGACAATGCGGTGGGAATGCCGTGAAGTGGGTCTCTGCGACGCACATATGACGTCATAACCGACCCGAGCCGCCCGGTGGAAAAGGGCCATAAATGTTCAGGGGTCGAGCATGACCCCTCATCATTACCCCTCGCCTCAGACAGTGAGACAGATTGTCCTGTATCACTAGGCGAAGAGTGAGCTTCAGGTAGCGTCGTACTTGTCATCTCAATAGAGTCCTGTCCCAATGGTATCCGTGACATGGCATCTGCATTTGTGTGTTTCTTACCCTCTTTGTGAGTGATTGTCCATTGATACGGATCGAGCTCCAACGCCCAACGACCCCTGCGTCCTGTAGGGTCATGCGTAATGTCCATTTTCCTTAGACTAAGCAAAGGACGATGATCAGTAATAATGGTGAAAGGATTGCAACTCAGGTAATGTCTAAAGTGTCTGACTGACCACACAATAGCATACAGTTCTTTGTCATAGGTAGACCATTTTCTCTCTGTTTTTGACAGTACATGACTTGCAAATGCCACCACCCTTTCTTGTCCCTGTTGTATCTGTGATAGTACTGCACCAACTGCCAAATTAGATGCATCTGTGCTCAAAATGAATGGTTCATCAAAGTTTGGAAATGCCATTATTGGAGGAGAAGTCAGTGCCTTCTTAAGTGTTTGAAAAGCTGTGCTACAGTCATCTGTCCATTCAAACACAACTTGTTTTTGGGTAAGTCTATGTAAAGGCTGAGCAATAAAGGCATATTGATGCACAAAACGTCTGTAATATGAGCACAGTCCCAAAAAGGCACGTACCTCTGTCGGCGAACGTGGAACAGGCCAATCACTAATGCGTTCACTGTTGATTGGGTCCACCGTCAGTCCCTCTCGAGACACAATGTGTCCCATGTACTTCACAGCAGGTTTGCAGAAGTCACATTTCTTAGGGTTTAACTTTAACCCTGCTTGTCTGAAGCGAGTGAGAATGTCTGTGAGATTGCCTAGATGTTCTTCAAATGTTTTTCCCATGCAAATGATGTCATCCAAGTAAATGACACAAGTTGTCCAGTGTAGACCTCGCAGAACCAGCTCCATGAGCCTTTGAAAGGTTGGAGGTGCATTTTTGAGTCCCATGGGCATGACCTTAAATTGGTACAAGCCATCACCTGTAGTAAATGCAGTCTTTTGTCTGTCTGCAGGATCCATTTGTACTTGCCAGTACCCACTAGACATGTCCATGGTAGAAAAGTACTGCGAACCAGACAACGCGTCTAAACTGTCATCTACTCTTGGTAGGGGGTGTGCGTCAGTAATAGTGACAGAGTTCAGTTTTCGAAAATCTACACAAAATCTATATGAGCCATCTTTCTTTTTCACCATCACCACCGGGCTGGCCCAGGGGCTCGAGCTGTCCTCTATCAAATCTTGCGCCTTAAGTGCTTCCACTTGGCGACGGATTTCAGCCTTCATGACTGGAGAGGTGCGGTAGGCTCTCTGAGAGACTGGGGTGTGACAGTTCGTCATGATTTTGTGTGTGACCATGTCAGTTCTACCAAAGTCATGTGGGTGTTGACTAAACACGTCAGCAAAAGAAGTCAAAGTGTCCGTCAGTTGTGTTTTCTGCAATGGCGTCAGGTCTGAATCAGTGTCATCTATAATAGGAGTTGCACCCGGACTGTCAGGTATCTGTCTATTAACATTACCAATAGAACCATCCATAATGGTGAACTCACTCTGGCCCCCTGCCAGGATAGCATGAAAATGTCCCACCTGTGTACCATCATGTAGCATAACTTCACTATGTGAAACATTAGCCACCTTCACACAAATAGAACCGTGCTCTACCCTCGCCACAGTCCATGCCATACCAGTAGAGGACTGATCGGTATAATGTGGTTCGAACACACCAATGTAACCATTAGGTAAAAACCCTTTGAGGGGTACATCAAGATTAGCTGTGATGACCCTCTCTGACATAGCCGGAATGGCAACCGTGGCCGCCACTGTCACCGCAGTCAGGCAGGGAATGTACAAATGTGGACTAACTAGTGGTACAGCTGTACCAGCTACATTGCATGTCATGGTGCGAGTGTCAACAGTAATGCCATTTGCCACCATAAAGTCCCAACCTAAAATGATTGGTTTAGTACAGTTTCTGACAACTTGAAGTGTATGTGTCATGGGCTCACCTGCAATACTTAGGTTCACATAAATGGAGCCTACAGAGTCAAGGGGATCACCTGTGACCCCAGTGAGAGGGATAAACCGTTTCATAATGGGTTTTCTCTGAAGAGCAGGTGTAGCCATTCTAAAAGTCTCACTAATAATAGAAACGTCAGCTCCTGTGTCAACAAAAGCATGCACCACAGTGTCCTCAATAACAACTGACACATATCTTTTGTCTACATCAGTCACACACAAGCTGTCAGTAGTACCTGTGTCAGGGTGAATGTCGTTGTCCGTCTGGGCCAAAGAGAAGTTGGTAGCTGACAATTTGCCCTCATTGTCAGCTACTTGTAGTTTCCCTGCTCCCGGTCTTGACGTGCAGGAGACTGGAACCGTACCCGGGCCGGACTGGGAGAGCGATGAAGGCGGCCACTTTCATAGCGGCCCGGAGAGCGACCACGGCTAGCATAGCCCCTGTTTGGAGCGTTGTAGCCCTGCGAGTAGCGTTCAGATGAGCTGGTTCGAGCAGGTGACTCCCGTTGGTTGCGTTCCTCGTCATGTGATGTGCGGAAGGAGCTGCGGCGATGTGTGTTCCGGTCGTCCGATGAGTCTCTGCGGCGTGGAGGTGACAGATGGTAGTCATCCGATGAATATCTGCCCTCACCTCGTCCAGCCGAAGCGGAGCTCCGATGACGAAATCCATAATCCCGCCTGTCCTGTCGATATGCGTCCTCACGCTGGCGGTCAACCGTCATTTGTAGCTGATGAACTTTGTCCGCCAGCATTTCGATCGTGTTTGCCATTTTCTTGAAATCATCCCCCGTAGCTGAGTGGACTCCTTGAGGAGCAGGTGAAGGGAGCTGAGTAGACCACCCAGGTGAGACAGCAGGGTAAGCTGGCGTAGAAGAAGACTGCACCGGAGCTGGGGATGTGAACACTCTAGTAGCTTGGTGAGCAGCTTCAATTTGAATAGCCAACTGTAGCGCAGTCTCCAATGTTTTAACCCCCTGCTCATGACATCTCAGTTGGAGGTATGGGTCAAGTCCAGCAATAAAGCGTCTAAACTTTTCTCCCAGTTTAGCATCATCGCCATAAGTTGGAAAAGCTTCCTCGACCAAACGGCAAATTTCTGCAGCGAACACAGGAAGAGCTTCACCAGGAAGGCGACTGCGTGCATTAATGTAGCTTTGGAAAGTCAACAAATAAGCAGTTTGTCCAAAAACGCTCTTCAGCTTCTCTTTTGTGGCTGAATAGTCTGTTTTAACTGCATCAGATAGACTGTCCCAGTAACTAAAAGCAGCTCCCCCCAAGCATGTAGGTAACAGTTTGGCCAAACTATCCTCATTAGCATCAGGATCAGCAGCAACAGTCACTTCGAAACGTCTGCACCATTTTGAAAAATCTTCTTTTCCATCCCCCACAAACATGTGGCTGTACTGTGGCCTGGCACGGCCAGCAGCAGAATGAAAAGGTAATTGTTCCCAAAAATTACTCTCCATAACTGAGTATTGGTCGTTGTAACTAGCAGCAGAAGAAAAAAAAAAAAAGAGAAATGGAGGAGAAAAAAAAGTCCGTCCTCAGCAGCAGCTAAATGCGCCTATCAGCATGTGCAACATTAGCTATCTGGCTAATAGCATGCTAAGCATGTGCTCACCGCTCCAATCGCTGAAAGCGTCCACAAACCCGCTGCCACCAGTGTAACACCACCGCTTGAGGTGGAGAAGTGTCACGAACACATCTGAAGGTCGTGGGGTGGAGAAGGAGTAATCACGCTGAAAGGGTTAAGCTTGGCTGCACGAACTTTATTCAGCTCTTCAATCCAATGTCATTCCCTCATGAACGCAGCCCACGTCTGCCGCAGTTTTCCCCCGCTCAGTCTGAACACACCCAAAAACCCACGAAGAAGAAATCTCTTAAAGACACAGTAACCTAAATACATAACTGCACAAATAAATCATCTTACATCAAGACAAATCAAAATAAATCATCTTACACTAAGATTAAAAAATCTGCTTGGATGGGGGTTAAATTATGTAACGATAATAAACTAATACGCACAAATATATGAAGATTAACCTAGACATAGTGCTATACAACATTTTAGACACATTATAGGGAGTTTATCAGCTAAAAAAAAGTTAATTTTGACATAAGTACCTCTTTAAAATACTAAATGTAATTTAAATTGGCAAATTGTTATGAGTTATTAATTTTTGTTCATGGATAATCATTGACCATGAGACCCTTCATCTTCATGCCGTGGATCTGGGCATCGTTGGTTTGCTTCACCTTGAAAGCGAACATGTGGTCCTCATCTATCGCTTGTTTAATCTTGTCTCGCCCTTTCCGACGTCAATTTACATCTTTATGCGTGGCGCTCTTGCAGAAACCACACCACTGTTTCAGCTCTTTGCACTCGCCCGAGTTTGAAGAACAATCCAGGGCTTTGTGTCCTCTCTGGCCGCAGTTGTAACAGGTGATTTTTGATTTCCAGTTGTCTCTTCCTTTAATTTTCATCAGTGTTTTCAGTTGAGCCAGCAACACATAACTTTTCTATGCTCTCATAGCTTCTCAACTTCGTTTTGAATTGTGCAAAAGTTAATTCTTCATCACTCTGTGTCACATAAACAGAGAATGGTTTGAACTCATCAGGCAGTCCTTTCAAAATCATTGCTGTCAACAGGCCATCACTCAAAACTTCTCCTGCATTACGCAGCGCCGTGATTGCAGTTTCTGCCCGGATAATATAGTCAGTGACGTTTTCATTGACACCTTTCTGTAGAGATGTAAGCTCCGTGTACAGACTGATCACTCTTGGCTTACCAGAACCTGCATAGTGGTCTCTGAGGATCTTCAAGGCTTTTCTGCCATCATCTGCAGCATCTCTCATGACAAGAGAAAGAATCTTATCGTCCAAGACTTGAATTAATTCAGCATACACTTCTTCATTTTTGGTGGCGTCTTCTTCCACGTCATTGGTTACGCTCCTCAGTAATATTGTGTCCTTCAGCCCAAGCAGACATAAGTGGGCTAAAAACTTTGTCTCCCACAACTCATTTCTTTTCATCTCCATCAAAGCATAATCAGTTCCATCGGCTTCCACAACTCCCTTCTGGGCCCATAACCTGTTGACGCAGCCATTGTTTAAAGCAAGGGTTAGAAATGCCGGATAATGACGGAGGAAAACACAACACACCATCAGTTTCGTTTGGCCTGAGTGAAAAAGCGCTCATCAGAGCAGCTGGCCTTTTATCAATAAATTACGCCCTCCTGTGTAGGTCTCCGCCCACAACAGGATGTCAACAAGAACATAAAATACTCAACAATAAAACTCTCACCCTACTGGTGGGAAGCATGTTTGCCCGCAGGGCTAGCATTTTCCGAACCGGCTTGCCAAGACCTTTCTGTCGGTGTCAGACCCGTCTCGCTGGAGTGTTCTAGCCAAAGTTATTAGCCGACAAAGAAGCATTTGCGCATGCCGTATTTTCCACCCTAAAAATCACCCTATACCCCAAATTTTCAAAGTACCACAGAACTAACACAACTTCATCTCCATCCTCGAGTCCAAATCTGTTCTCAAAATCATTGCTCAAAAATCACTTGAGGTTATGTAGGATTTTAAAACTGTCTGCTTGACAGTAGTCAGAGGGATGAGGAAACATTTTTTGAACAAGTGTATAATGTATGCATCTGAATGTCTCACTCCAAGTCACTTGTGTATATTAGCAAAACCAGACCCTGTTTATCAGAAACTAGAGGTTACATGCTTTCAAACAAGGTATTGCATGCAGGAATCAAGTCAAGATAACATGAACAAGTGAGATTAATACTGCATCTTTTCTGTGATTAAAAGGTCTTTCTTGGGTGAAATTTTCCAATTCAACAGTTGATTTGGGACAAAAGGTCTGCTTTCTTCTCTGTGAAGTGCTTAACCACACCTAGACAGAGATGCCAGTCCCACCTACGTTAGAGCTTGTTCAGTGGACCTGGCCCAGGAAATCTGTGTTTAAATTGGACGACTGGAGTGATCAGTCTCTTCCAAATGCACACACATAAAATGTCCCACTCAAAGTCACTTGTGTATATTAGCAAAACCAGACCCTGTTTATCAGAAACCAGAGGTTACAAGTTTGGAAACTGCTTGAGATTGGGACAGTGTCTCTCTTGTCAAAGTATTAATGATGAAAGTGAAGGAGATAAAAGAGAAGATGATGCAGTTTAGTCAATTCAAGTCAACTTTATTTGTAAAGCACATTTAAAACAGACACTTTTATCAAAGTGCTTAATATCAACAACAATGGGAGTAAAATGAATTAAAAAATACCAAACACTAATCATTATACTGAAGATTTAATAAAATCATTTAAAATGTAGAAGCACAGAACAAAAAAAAACATTAAATCAACTCACAATGTAAGAAATGCCTGTGAAAACAGATGAGTTTTTAATCAGAGATTTGAGCTGAGGAAGGGAGGTGGCCTGTCTGATGCGTGATCTACTCTGAGCTTGAGTCAATGAAAAGTAAGACGATGATAAAAAACTAGATGTACAGTTTAGTCAAAATGGAAAAGCCCACTAACCCTAACCAAAATAAACTATCCCTAAAGCCACTCCAAGTCCTGTCCCTCTCTTTTGTCAGAGTCAGAGAGTCAGAGAGAATTTATTGTCATTTGCACCGCATGTAGTACATGTGTTGAAAACGAGATTATGTACACAGGGTCCCAGTTACATCCAACAACAAATGCAAGAGAAAAACAATAATAACATCTAGGATTAACTAAGAGAGACATCACATCAGCTAGTAATACACTAAGCCCTAATGTAGTAGAAAAACATCATTATAAACAGCAGCACGAACATGAGCAGATGGTCACAGATGAACGCAGCAACAAGAAACAGATCAGTATCAGTATGATGTGACATTTTGCAGTGTTTATTCTTATTATTTATTTATTCATGAGTCTGACAGCCTCAGGGTAGAAGCTGTTCCTCAGTCTAGTGGTTCTACATTTGATGCTCCTCAACCTCCGTCCTGAGGGGAGTGGTGCAAAGAGTGAGTGTGCTGGGTGAGTGAGGTCTTTCATGATGCAGGTGGCTCTTTTTCTGCATCTGGAGGTGTAAATGTCTGTGATGGTGGGGAGACTGACTCCCACAGACTTCTGTGCAGCCTTCACCACTCTCTGCAGAGCTTTTCTCTCTGCAACTGTGCAGCCTCCATGCCACACGTTGATGCTGGAGCACAGGACGCTCTCCACTGCACACCTGTAGAACGAGGTGAGGACTGGGCTTCTCAGACCGGCTCGTCTCAGCCGTCTGAGGAAGTAGAGTCTCTGATGACCTTTCTTGATCAGGCTGGTGGTGTTATTGCTCCAGCTGAGGTTATCATTCAAGTGTACACCCAGGTATTTGTAGCTGGAGACCACCTCCACCGCAGATCCACCTATATACAGTGGGGTGTGGGTGTGTTTGTTCCTTCTGAAGTCCACAATCATCTCCTTCGTCTTCTTCACATTCATGTGAAGGTTGTTCTCTTTGCACCAGCTCTCCAGATGTTCCACCTCCTGTCTGTAGCTGGATTCATCATTATCTGTGATGCATCCCACCACAGCTGTATCATCTGCAAACTTAACAATATGACAGCCTGGATGTGTGGCTATACAATCATATGTGAGCAGAGTGAACAGAAGAGGGCTCAGCACACATCCCTGAGGAGAGCCAGTGCTGAGGGTGATGGTGGAGGAGGAGAAGTTGTGGATCTTCACGGACTGTGGTCTGTCTGTTAAGAAGTCTAAGACCCAGTTACAAATAGAGGGGCTTAGTCCAAGTGTGGATAGTTTGTCTATCAGAGTTTGGGGGATCATGGTGTTGAAGGCAGATGTGAAGTCCACAAAGAGCAGACGCACGTATGAGTCCTTCTGATCCAGGTGGGTGAGAGCAGTGTGGACCACGGAGGAGATGGCGTCCTCTGTTGATCGGTTCTCACGATATGCATATTGATGAGGGTCCTCGTTGATGTTGACGGCTGTCTTGATGTGGGACATGACCAGTTTCTCAAAACATTTAGCGACTATCGGGGTGAGAGCCACCGGTCTGTAGTCATTCAGACCAGTCACTGTGGAGCTTTTTGGGACTGGGATGATGGTGGCGGTCTTCAGGCAGGTGGGAACTGACTCCAGTGAAAGTGAGGTGGTGAAGATGTCAGCCAGCACCTCACAGAGCTGGTCCGCACATTCCTTCAGAACTTTCCCTGGGATGTTGTCTGGACCCGTAGCTTTATGAGGGTTGATCCTTCTGAGACTACCTCTCACTTCTGCTGCGGTCACTTTGAGGTGCTCCTCGTCTGGTGATGAGGTGAGTCTGGTGCTAGTTGGTCTGTTTGGATCATCAAAACGTGCATAAAACTTATTGAGGGCATCAGGCAGGGATGGGTCCCTGGGGCATTGTTTGCTTTTGCCCTTGTAGTCTGTTAAGCATTTGATGCCCTGCCACATGCTCCTTGGATCATGTGAGGTGAACTGTCCCTCGATCCTCTGTGCATACGCGGCTTTGGCCTTCTTTATGCCATCATCCAGTTCTCTCCTGCACTTTCTCAACTCCTCAGTATCTTTAGACTTGAATGCAGTGTCCCTGGCTGCCAGCAGGGTGCGGACATCTTTATTTAGCCAGGGTTTTTGATTGGGGTAAAATTTAACACACTTTCTTATGGATACATTTTCAGCACATGTACTGATGTAACCCAGGACAGAGGAAGCATAAAGCTCCAGGTCAATTGAATTTCCATTCGTAGCTGCCTCTTTGAAGACAGACCAGTTTGTGTTTTCAAAGCAGTCTCTTAGCATGGGGGAACTATCTTGGCGCCACGATGTTATCACGATGTTATTTTGAATGAGCTCTTCTTGACTTTATAATCAAAGATAAGCTCCTGATCCACAGCAATATTTTTGAAGAAATAAACAGAATTATGTCCTTCTCTACCCCCTCATCCATTACACTATAGAGTCTCGGTCTTAGGTTAAAAAATTTTCTCGAATGATTGATCAGCCATCCAAATGTTTGCTGGTCAGTGTGACAGTCGCAATGTTCGTTGTATGCATCAATGCACATTGCTTGATCTTTTTTGGTATAAAAAAACATATACTCAGTCTCTGATGTATGGTGAATTCCTTGGCCCTCTTTAGCTGTCATTATGCGTCCATGGTAGTCATATACTACCTCTCCTTCACGAAAATCCCGTGTGGTTACAACACCACGGTTCTTTCCAGCAATCTCCTTCACGAGTAGGCCTCTCCATTTTTGGGACTTGATGAACTTCACGATTCGATCTGAATGGATGGCATCCTCGATCTTTCCAGATGGCCTCCAATCTATCTAGATTGCAGAAGGAGTAGGAACGTTGGTTGTCCAACCCCTTGATTTAAGCCATGCTTGCAGATGACTCTCAGAGGGCAGGCACCGGCTAAAGTGTTCTATGATGAAAGAAAATATAATTGTCATTGATATAAGCAGCATACAATGAACCATGTAGTTTAACTTGGGGAATAACTTAAGAACCAAGCATACCGAGCACATGTTGGATACGTAACTTCATCTGATTTTTTAACCATCTCTCATAGAGTTTCCTCTCATCTTCTTCAGAAATTGCTACACGCTCTTTTTTGGAAGGAACTTTCCCATCCAGAGAAACAGGATGTTCTTGCAGCAGCTTGTCCAATGCGATGTGAAAATCCACTTGGGTGTTTGAGCTCGTTGACGGTTTGGCCTCACTAAAAAGATGAGATATTCATTCAACCTTTATTTAGTCAGGTAAATCTTTTGAACCTCATGGGCTCATTTACGAAAGCGACCTGCTAAAACTAAAGAACAATGAACAGCAGTGATAGAATTTCATTAAACAATAAACAAACAAACAATAAACAATAGAAAACAAAAAGAGAGAAAAAAACAAAAGATTTTTTTTTTTTTTTAACAAAGTATCAAAAAACTAGCAAAACATTATAAGGTAGACGTATAAAATCAAAGACAGGAACAAATCTGCATTGGTTTTTGCCAGTAATATAAGAAATGGTTAAATCAGTAGTTAATGTGAAAATAAACTGTTACGAGGTTTATTGTTTTTAAAATGTGAACTGTACAATTATCTTACCTTGAGTCACCTGTAGTCTTGTCCAAAATGATGTGTGCCTGCACAAGGTTTTGGGCTATTTTCATTCGGTAGTGCTTTTCAGCTGTTGCACTTGAATGTGTCAGATAGTCCGCCACCAACGCCTTCTCAACATCTGTTTTTGTTTTTACGGAAGTCTCATATGCCCTGCGAGCTTCCTGGTTTGTTACTGGTTTTAGTTTGTATCTAAAAAAATAGTTCAAGAGGAAACTGCTATCAATTTCCTAAATTAACATGTATAAGTGCAACTTTGAACATACATACATATACATATACTTCATACACTATTAATCCTGATGTCAACTTACTTCAAATGAAGTTTGTTTAAGTCATTGGATGGATTGTAAATAGGTTTCCCTTTGGAAGAAAGGAAAAACCATCCACAATCCATATCCTCCTGACATGTCCTGGATCTCAGAATCTGTGGCCCGATTCTCATGTAATAGATATCAAACCACTGGAGAAAAAATAAACATTAATTTTAGTTCCTAAAATGATAAAAATGGCAAATTCAAGATACTTTGTAACATCTCTTCCTCTTGGTCCAATGCAAACATGGCCACTTGATGTGCTGCCGTCTTATGTTCTTTTACACCAACCACAGTGTAGCCATCTCCTGCTGGCTTCCGTGCGGTCCACTCTTCTACCTGTTCAAAAAGTATACGGTATTGCTTTAAGTAGAAGGGTTAAAAAGTGTGAAAGTCAAGAGGTGTAGTAAATAGGCAATATTTACGGTCATCATTTTGGCCACACCAACCCTTTGCAGGTGTTTTAAAATGATAAGTGCTTCGAGATAATAGATGACGAATAGGACTTCTGAAGTCTCCAAAGTTGACACATCTGGATATACCTTACCAATGACTGTCAAAAAATTGTGTTTGGCTACATGCAAGAGGGTCAAGCAATCTGAGGTGGTAAGTTCAGATTCACTTGTCAGTATGTCGTGTCCATTAAACGAAAAAAGAAAAACTAATTATTGTGCTCCTCACCTGTGGAAGAGACATGCAAATTAGTTAGCTCACCACCATGCTCTGCTGGATTTACTGTGCCTTGAGCTAGTAAATCACAACTTACATTCACAACAAAGCCCAGGGACTCTGGATGATCACCTGCCTTGGCAGCTTCCACCTCGGACACAGTCATGCTAGTCAGAACGCCAGTCCGGAGACGTAGAGTGAAGTGATAAGGACAGAAAAGTAGCTGTAGAAGCAATGCCTCAGCTGAGGGGATTCATCATCATCCATCATGTCTGAGGGGGTTGAGAAAGAGAGGGGTTTAAATTAAACACATTTGCTCACAATAGGATGCAGATAAAAATCAAGTTTTACCAAGCAGCTGAGGGATTCTGGAGTGGGCCAAGTCCTGGCACTTCACAAGGGTCGGTACTGAAATAATGTGAGCCAACTTTGCCTCTTTAGCAGTTATTTGGTGAAGCACCATGTCTTTACGCAGCAGGTGAATGCAGTTCTTTAACATCCTCAAGATACCAGTTTGCTGTGGTCTGGACAACCTGCATGATGGCGGTGAAGTTTCTGTGAAATACTCCATGAACTGATTCACATTGTTGAGATGAATGCAGGCAGTGGTGCTGGTTTTCCCCTGTGACATCAGCTTGTACAGCCAACTGCAGAAACACATTGCCATGTTAAGCTTTTTACAGGAATACATTGTGACAACCACAAACCAGCTTACCTTTGGATATGCCCAACATCATCCAGGAAGAGCCAGGTGCTCAGCTGATAACAGCCATATGCCGGAGAAAACCACTGACCCAATTCACAGCACACCTCACGTTCTCCTGGTGTTTGGGGCTTGGACAACCGCCCTCCAGAAAACACTTGTAGCTTTTCACAAAATTAACTGTTGGATAAAACAAAAGCAGATGTTAAACACACCAAGCCACATTTAGAACAAGTTAAAAGGCACATCTTACCCAAAGAGGCTGGAAAAGGAGATTCTGACACCTGGTCCTCACATGTTGAATCCATGGGTGAGTCAGGGACAGCACATGCAGATGATGGGCTGGGGTCTTCCTCATCTGAACAAGGGGCTGTGACAAGGTGGATGGAGGGGGCTCCTGACCCCCAGTTTCTTCATGTTCCCAGTCAGTGCTTAAGCCCTCCATGGTGAGGCTGGAGGTTAGAGGAGGAGAAGGCTCTGTGTCCCTGAGAGCCTGGAGAAGCTCGATTGTCTTGGCCCTCCTCACAAAATCCAGCATTTCATCTTTAACATCAGTACTTAGCTCTGGGTGTCCCTGAAACAGGTGTTTATCCAGGTGTCCAGAACTGTACGAGCATGTCTTAACTGGGCATTTGTTGTTCCTCACTTTTACTTTTCATAAGATTTATTCACATCATCTAAATAAACATCATCCCAAGTTTGTTTATCTAAATCATCTTCATGGGCTCGCCACCTGTGGGAGGGGCCAAAGGGGTCGGGTGCAATGTGGGATGGACGGGAACCTGACTGTCTGATCCTTGGCTACAGAAGCTATTGGGACATTGAATGTCACCTCTCTGGTGGTGGGGAAGGTGACTTGCCCCTTGTCCCCTTTGCTTTTCAACCTAGCTATGATCCCTTTATACATAGACTCGAACAAATGGCCAGATTCAGGTTAAGATGGGGAGATCACTCGATCTATACGTTGTCATTCGCTGATGATTTTGTTCTGGGGGGTGGGTGGGACTCGACGAGCCCATCTATGCACTCTCCATCTCCAAAGAAGAGCCTCCCCAGCCAGTCCAAGGTCAGAAAAATAAAAATAATCATTATTGAGCATGCATCAGGGTAAAAATAATAATTTACCTAAACCAGAATTGTTTTTAGTGGAACAATGTCTCCATCTAGTGGACGAAGAAAGGTAACACAACCACTATGTTTAAATTCCCATAGGTACTTAATAAATGTTTATTTCTTTTTTATTGTATTATTGTATTTTGGTTTTAGTTTTAGGAGATCCGATTTAGAATTTGTTTGATTGAAAATGGAGGGGGAAGAAGGTTTATTAAGGTCCTAAAGATCCATTAAATTCAAAAGAATAAGACCCAAAGTGTTTTTAAGAGTCAAAAAAAAAAGGTCTAAAATTAAGAAAACATCCTAAGAATAAGCGAATCCATCCTGGAGATACAAATAATTTTTCTTTAACTGGGGGATACCTAAATAGGTTTTTCAAGCCCCAAATTTTTTATTTATATTGTTTTCAAATGATAAGACTTTCCACTCAAATAACTCAAGGGCCTTAAACTCCTAATAAAAGATTTTCACAGGAACCAAAATAATGGTCAGATTAAACCTAGAAGACTTTTTTTAAAAGGCAAAAATCCGAAAAAAAACTTCAAACCCCTCAAGTCACCAGACAATCAACAAAGAATTGAATCTTGAACATTTTAATCAAAAAGGACTAAACTAAAAACTTTTAACTGGAGGAATAACTAGAATAACAAACTTTTGATTCTGAAATGAATTAGCTAAAATTAATTCAGACCTGTAGAGAAAAAGTGAACCATGTTAAAAACAATGTTAAAAACAATGTTAAAAGTCAGCCTGAGTGGGTCTTCGGCTGCGTCTCCACTCGGCGGCCTCCAATAAATCTAAGGCCAGTTCTTGTATTTCTTCATCACCTGTGCTTAGATCCTCCAGTTCTTGTATTTCTTCATCACCTGTGCTTAGATCCTCCAGTTCTTGTATTTCTTCATCACCTGTGCTTAGATCCTCCAGTTCTTGTATTTCCTCATCACCTGTGCTTAGATCCTCCAGTTCCTGAAAGGACAGCTGCTGGAAACCAGCCTGTGAGTCTCCGTCTTCTATAACGATGATTTCATCATTCTGTAATTGTTGGTCGGCCTGGAGTCTTATTTGATGGATTCTCCTTTCCACTGAATGTGGGTTCGTTTTCTTCCACCGGTGCAAGAATCTCCTCAGGAGGTTGAAGCTCTGCCTGGAAGGGGTAAACCGGCTGCACCGGGGGAGGTTGAGCCAGGGGGAGCACCAAAGGCCTAGACAGGACTCCGTCCGGGGCCGACCTGCTCCCAGTGTCTGGCTCCTCAAATGATGGTGACGGATCCTGAGAGGTGGCATCCCCTGGAGGATGTAAATGTGTCCAAATGATGTTATCGAGTTCAAAGAGGGTGGGGGTCAAGGTCTCCATGAGATGTTTACGAAGGTCCTTGATAGGTTTGAGTCTGCCTGTGTGCCCAGTTTGAGATGAATAGCCCCGTGCAGTAACCTTCCCAGCAGTTGTTGTTTAAGGTTGGAAAAGGACTTAGGTCTTGTAGACCGCCTCTTGTGCAGTCGGGGTCTTGGAGGTCGTATGTCCACCGATACCTGGATGCCGGTAAAAGCTCTGGTTCGGTGGGAGATCATTCGTCTTCTATTAAACTGTGGCACATGGCGATTCCTCCCAAAGAAGGAGTAGTGGCCCACCGGGGGACGAGCAGTTTCAGTAGAGGTGGCCTCTCGCCGTCTGATACGTTGAACAGAAACCGGCCATAAATGTTTGTGCGAGCACACTCTCACAGGTGCGACCGTAATTCTTTCAAAATATCAACCTTCTTCCAAATGAGTTTCCTCTTTTATAGACACATTTCTGAAACAAAATAATTTTACAATTACTGAACATATTGGCTACATGTGTCTTTATTTACATTTAGTTCAGTAGTTGGATCACTGACAGTTTGAACTATATCACATTTCAAACAGCAGGATTCAGTAAAGCTTTTTAACCTTGCTAAGTAAAAGCATTTCACAACTTCAGGAAGCTAACTGAGTGGAAGACGGCTCTTAAACCGTTAAATAAACTGTGGTTCCTGAGGTAAATAAGTCTTTTGGACATTTGATTAGGAAATTTATTTTCATCAAAACAAACATTTTTTAAACAAGGTCAATCTCGAAAAAAGTACATCAGTTAGCGGCCAGCCTTATTGTTTAATGATTGAATATATTTTTATCTCCTGGCAGAAGTGATTGGTCCGTCTTCAGTTGTGTTTCTAGGTGTTTTTTTTTTCATTTTAATAAAAAACAAATCCGTTTCTGATAAATGTAAAGCTAAAAACAAAGTGAAAAATTTTCACAACAGAAATTTGCTCTTTTGTTGAAGCAAAAGCTAAAAGCTAAGCACAACCAATAGATGCTAACATGAGAGAATCATTAGTGCGTAAAATAATCCAACTGAGGTTTATTATAAATGTACGAGTTAACTGGTCTTGTGTGGATTTCATTTTGTTCCTATTTCGCCTCTTATTAGCAAATTGGGGTCTAAGGTCTAAATGTCCGTTTTGGTATAAATTTGTATTTACCCTTATATTTCCATCATAAAAACTATTTATCTGGCCTTGTTTGGTATTGTTGTTTTTAGGACAACCTCATCTTCATGATTTTACAGCCTTTGTTTCATTTTGACAAAATGCATGAGCACATTGGAGCAAAAAATAACATAAAAAATGAAATCCTTGTTAGTTTTACTAACAAAAATATTTAACGAACCATTTTGACAACCTAAAATGAAAATTTCATTGGTATATTTTAAGAACTTGTATACAAACATATTAAAAAAACGAATTAGTATACATATTTTCACATAAAGTGGGCAATTTTCATGCGTGTTTTTACCAGTATTTACACTGATTATTGTGTGAAAACAGTATCTTCATCACAAATTCTGTGTTTTTTTCCCTTTCATTCTGAAAAACAGACCAAAAACGACTACAAAACTCTGCAGACACACTAAATAATCATAAAAACCAAATAAAACCTCCAGTCTTACCTAAAATCATGTCTGAAATCCTCCCCCCACCGTCTTCACCAAAACTACTGCTGCTGTGTTTCTGTGAGCAGAACACAACATGGAGGAACATGGAGGAAAAAACGGTTCTGATTGGTTGCTTCACAATGTGGTGTGTTCAGGGAAACTCCTAAATTTGATTTTCGTTTTGAATTCATTGACTTTTTGTAATATAAAATCAACTGATTGCTCGCACAGGGGCACAATACTCGAACAGAAATTATCTGTCACATTTCTGGTTGTATTTTGAAGGAAATACAAAACAAAATCAATATAAAAACACTACTTTATAAAGATTGGAGTCTCTGCTGTCCAACAGAGTTGAATGCAACACTTCACATGCAGCTGTGCTTTGTTTAAAGAGGCTATTTACAGACATAACGTCCAGCCCGCATCTTTGAGGGCTTAGACCTCAGGGTTACTGAACATATTGGCTACATTTGTCTTT
>JBBPBX010060204.1:8608-21520 GCA_038048925.1 Garcialebias charrua
CCCACAAACACAAACAGCCATCGTCCCACACAGCTTCTCTAAACAGCCACCCACAGAGACATCTACAGGTGAGGCAGCGTAAATCACTCACAAATATATTTCTCTGGCTCCACAAACCGCAATTAAGCAGCTCTGCTCACTTAGGTTTATCAACATTACTACCGTATTTTTCGGATTATAGGTCGCACCTTTTATGGTTTTTTCAAGGCCTGCGACCTATAATCCGATGCGACCTATTTATGGATTATTTTCCATATTTTTAGACAAATTTTTGACTCGGATATCAGCTTTTTTCACTTTGACAGAAACATTGTGCAGTACCACTTTTGGCCACTAGGGGCGCTGTGGCGCTGTGCAGTACCACTTCCAGTGGAGTACACCGACCCAAGAAGAAGAAGAAGACCGTTTCCAGCTGCATGTGTCCCAAAATAAGCTCCTGTGCTCGGACTGACTGTGTGCCTGGGACTGGTTGTGAAATTTTTGTGGGTACCCGCACATATCGGAATAACAGGAAATGAAAAAGCCGACAAAATAGCTAAACATGCTACCGAAAAAAATGTGGTCGAAATGGAAATTAACTTCAGTAAGTCTGAATTAAAAACCATTATCAAACTTAAAATGAGAGACAAATGGCAGAAACAGTGGGAGGAAGAAAGGAAAGGTCAATGGTTTTATAGTATTCAAAGGAAAACGGGAGATATGAGGTGCGCTGGAAGAAACAGAAGGGAGGAAACTGTTATATCACGTCTTCGATTTGGACATACTGGATTAAATAAATCGTTATTCCTTGTAGGGAAACATAATACAGGAAAATGTGAGTACTGTGGTGAGGTTGAGGACATAGAACATGTGTTAAAGGGGACCACATATTCAAATTTCACTTTTTAATGGTTTTTTTTACTCAACTTTGGGTATTTACTTCATAAAAAAACAGTCCTAAGGCCAAAAAAATGCACCCAGTGGTTTATTTACTCTAAGTAGATTTATTTATCTTTGATAAATACACTTCGTTTCCCACTTCCTGCGGTTTGTGACGTCACAAACCGCAGCCAACCACCTCAAACCTGAGTCCAGCCCCTCACCTAGCAACCCCTGGTTAGGCTCAACCCACTTCTGTATTAAACACATGACTGTTGTTTTTCATGATTTCATCTCATCTTTTGTTTATATGTTCTTAATTTCATGTGTACAGCACTTTGTTGCAGCTGTGTTTTTTTAAATGGCTTTATAAATAAAGTATAATTGTTATTTTTATGTTTTAGTTCAATTTTTAGTGTATTTGCGATCGCTCCCAACGCGCAGCCGGCAAAAATTAAACGAGCGGACCCCCGGCGTAGGGACCTGCGGCAACGGGACCCTCTTCTGGCGCGATGGAGCGGAGCTTCAACTGTACAGCCTCGCAGCAGCGAGGACCTTCTCCTTACGGATTAATTTACGGGAGACACTTGGTGAACTTTGTGTTGTCTTGACTGGAACAGCGATAACTCCCAAAATCTCCGCGTGCAACGAGCGGAGCTGGCGAACACCGGAAGAGGAACAAGCTAACATTAGCATCGGATTCGGGTGGTCTCATGCTAAAAGGAGCAGCAAATTGCGGCGCGCTCAGACGGGTTTCGGTAAGTTATCTTAAGCTAGCACTAACAGTAAGTCAAATGAGTAATAAAAAAAGAGCTAATTTTAAAACAACAACACATTACAGATACTGGCTGTTACAGAGGGCGTAAACAGATCGTTGAAGGGCGTGGACTTCAGAACTTGTATCAGAAACCGGTCGTTCAAAACGAAAGTTAAAAATGGCAGAATTAAAAAGGGTATAATTAATTATCTAAGAATTATTTTGTGTATTAAAATGAATTTATATTGTCAAGATAGCACACAGACATAACATAAAAATTTTAAAGACCTATATGTGGTCTCCTTTAATGCATTGCCAACAATACAGAATTGAAAGGGTTCACCTGTCTAACAGACTTGCTGCAATGAAAATAAGATTGGATTTTAGAGACTTATTACAGAACAATTCAAAGTCTGAGAGTACCCAAGCCTGATACATTACTTGAAACGAACTCGATTATTTGAAAGAATATAGTTTTTTTTTTTTTTTTTGAGCGTTGATCCAGTCCATACTCCATACCAGTAGGTGGCGGTAATGCACCTTTCAGTTGTTTGCCAACTGCCAAAAAAGAATCCACTTAAAAGAAGAAGAAGAAGAAGACTGTGTGCCTGCTGGCCTGGATGTAGCTGTTAGCTCTGTGTTTCTTAGCTGGTTTTTTTGCAAGATAAGTCAAGAACCACTCAGCGGATTTTTCTGAAACTTACAGAATGGAATCACAGTGTGGACGTTTACAAGTGAGTACCGGTAGCTTTATTAGATGTTTGAGATTAAAATAAATAAAAAAACGATCTTTTAGCTTAGCTTTTTGTTAGCTTGGGGCTGTTATTGTTCTGTTTACCGGTTGTTAGGCTGATTGGTGACTCTAAATTGACCCTAGGTGTGAGTGTGAGAGTGGATGGTTGTTTGGTGTGAGTGAGACAGGTCCCTCTTGTAAATGAGTCCCCGTGACTCAACGAGGCTAGCCTGTATAAATAAAGGTTGAATGAATGAATGAATGAATGTTAGAAATGGCTTCAAAACCACTCGGTGTATATTTTTTCTGCTTACAGAGTTTAAATTATAAGACATTAATGTACGTAACGATGGTCTATAGAAAATATTTGACTTAAAATTCGATTTTTTATTCAGTGTTCTGTGTGGCGGACTTCCCGTGAACATTAGTTTTTTATCGGTGTTCTTCTAAATGGCTTCAAAACCACTCGGTGTATATTTTTTCTGCTTACAGAGTTTAAATTATAAGACATTTTTGTACGTAACGATGGTCTATAGAAAATATTTGACTTAAAATTCGATTTTTTTCAGTGTTCTGTGTGGCGGACTTCCCGTGAACATTAGTTTTTTATCGGTGTTCTTCTAAATGGCTTCAAAACCACTCGGTGTATATTTTTTCTGCTTACAGAGTTTAAATTATAAGACATTTTTGTACATAACGATGGTCTATAGAAAATATTTGACTTAAAATTCGATTTTTTATTCAGTGTTCTGTGTGGCGGACTTCCCGTGAACATTAGTTTTTTATCGGTGTTCTTCTAAATGGCTTCAAAACCACTCGGTGTATATTTTTTCTGCTTACAGAGTTTAAATTATAAGACATTTTTGTACGTAACGATGGTCTATAGAAAATATTTGACTTAAAATTCGATTTTTTATTCAGTGTTCTGTGTGGCGGACTTCCCGTGAACATTAGTTTTTTATCGGTGTTCTTCTAAATGGCTTCAAAACCACTCGGTGTATATTTTTTCTGCTTACAGAGTTTAAATTATAAGACATTTTTGTACATAACGATGGTCTATAGAAAATATTTGACTTAAAATTCGATTTTTTATTCAGTGTTCTGTGTGGCGGACTTCCCGTGAACATTAGTTTTTTATCGGTGTTCTTCTAAATGGCTTCAAAACCACTCGGTGTATATTTTTTCTGCTTACAGAGTTTAAATTATAAGACATTTTTGTACGTAACGATGGTCTATAGAAAATATTTGACTTAAAATTCGATTTTTTATTCAGTGTTCTGTGTGGCGGACTTCCCGTGAACATTAGTTTTTTATCGGTGTTCTTCTAAATGGCTTCAAAACCACTCGGTGTATATTTTTTCTGCTTACAGAGTTTAAATTATAAGACATTTTTGTACATAACGATGGTCTATAGAAAATATTTGACTTAAAATTCGATTTTTTATTCAGTGTTCTGTGTGGCGGACTTCCCGTGAACATTAGTTTTTTATCGGTGTTCTTCTAAATGGCTTCAAAACCACTCGGTGTATATTTTTTCTGCTTACAGAGTTTAAATTATAAGACATTTTTGTACATAACGATGGTCTATAGAAAATATTTGACTTAAAATTCGATTTTTTATTCAGTGTTCTGTGTGGCGGACTTCCCGTGAACATTAGTTTTTTATCGGTGTTCTTCTAAATGGCTTCAAAACCACTCGGTGTATATTTTTTCTGCTTACAGAGTTTAAATTATAAGACATTTTTGTACGTAACGATGGTCTATAGAAAATATTTGACTTAAAATTCGATTTTTTATTCAGTGTTCTGTGTGGCGGACTTCCCGTGAACATTAGTTTTTTATCGGTGTTCTTCTAAATGGCTTCAAAACCACTCGGTGTATATTTTTTCTGCTTACAGAGTTTAAATTATAAGACATTTTTGTACATAACGATGGTCTATAGAAAATATTTGACTTAAAATTCGATTTTTTATTCAGTGTTCTGTGTGGCGGACTTCCCGTGAACATTAGTTTTTTTATCGGTGTTCTTCTAAATGGCTTCAAAACCACTCGGTGTATATTTTTTCTGCTTACAGAGTTTAAATTATAAGACATTTTTGTACGTAACGATGGTCTATAGAAAATATTTGACTTAAAATTCGATTTTTTATTCAGTGTTCTGTGTGGCGGACTTCCCGTGAACATTAGTTTTTTATCGGTGTTCTTCTAAATGGCTTCAAAACCACTCGGTGTATATTTTTTCTGCTTACAGAGTTTAAATTATAAGACATTTTTGTACGTAACGATGGTCTATAGAAAATATTTGACTTAAAATTCGATTTTTTTATTCAGTGTTCTGTGTGGCGGACTTCCCGTGAACATTAGTTTTTTATCGGTGTTCTTCTAAATGGCTTCAAAACCACTCGGTGTATATTTTTTCTGCTTACAGAGTTTAAATTATAAGACATTTTTGTACATAACGATGGTCTATAGAAAATATTTGACTTAAAATTCGATTTTTTATTCAGTGTTCTGTGTGGCGGACTTCCCGTGAACATTAGTTTTTTATCGGTGTTCTTCTAAATGGCTTCAAAACCACTCGGTGTATATTTTTTCTGCTTACAGAGTTTAAATTATAAGACATTTTTGTACGTAACGATGGTCTATAGAAAATATTTGACTTAAAATTCGATTTTTTATTCAGTGTTCTGTGTGGCGGACTTCCCGTGAACATTAGTTTTTTATCGGTGTTCTTCTAAATGGCTTCAAAACCACTTGGTATATATTTTTTCTGCTTACAGAGTTTAAATTATGACATTTTTGTACGTAACGATGGTCTATAGAAAATATTTGACTTAAAATTCGATTTTTTATTCATGTTTTCTGAGAGGCGGACTCGTCTTGTGTTAGCTTCTCTTCATGTTATAAATTGCTTCGAAACCAATAGGTATATAGTATAAGTATATTTATTTCTGCTTACAGAGTAATTATAAGGCTCTAATGTACTTACCGTATTTTCTGGTGTATAGGTCGCACCTTTTTATGGTTTTTTCAAGGCCTGCGACCTATACTCAGGTGCGACCTATATATGGCTTGTTATCACTTTCGGTGAAACAAATTTTTAAATCCAGCTCATTTCACAATTACGTTCATTTATTAAGGAAAAGTTCAGCTCAGACATATATTTGCTATAATTTTTATCAAACAAATAATTGTTTTTAAGTGTTAATCTTCTTAAAAGCCTTGCTGTGCGCTCCTGTGGCAGACATTTGCAGCAGAGCTAAACGTAGGTGCGACCTATACACCAGTGCGACCTATCTAGGGATTTTTCCAATCTATTGGTGATAATTGGACAATGCGACCTATACACAGGTGCGACCTATACACCAGAAAATACTGTAACTATGTCCTGGAAAAAACATTTGACATCAAATTCGATTTTTTTATTCGTGTTTTCTGAGAGGCGGACTCGTCTCGTGTTAGCTTCTTTTAGCTTCTGGCAGACATTAGCAGCAAAGCTAAACACTCGGTCCATATTGCCGGGTTGACTCAGCGGTCATGCGGCGCGTCAGCAGTGGATGACGCGTTACGTCGGCGGTGACGTAGGTGCGACCTATATTCCGGTGCGACCAAATTATGGATTTTTCCAATTTTTTGGAAATAATTGGACACTGCGACCTATATTCCGGTGTGACCAATAATCCGGAAAATACGGTACTCTACATTTAATATGTAAGGTAATAATGTAAAAAAAAATTGAAATTTTTTAATTGATTTTGAGTGAAAACACGGTGGTATAACTGCACCAGTCAGAGCCTGAAAGCGCTACAGAGGATGATGCAAACAGCAGAGGACATCACTGGTAGCAGTCTCCACACCATCCAGGAGATCTACCACAGTCAATGTCTGTGTAAAGCACGTAACATCATTAAAGTGTAACTCACCTCCAAATTAACTTTTTTTAGCTGCTAAACTCCCTAGAATGTGTTTAAAATGTTTTATAGCACCATGTCTGTGTTAATTTTCATATAATTGTGCGTATTTGTTTAAATCAGCAATATTTGGTCTAAAAACATGTTTATGGTACCCGTATGGGTTTAACTGTTGAATTGCACCTTAATTTTCTTATTGGATCAAAATGCTGATGTGTGACGTGTCTGCTCATGTCTGACGTCACATGCTCTGCTGCCTGAGTATAAAAGTGGAGCCACTCCCCCGAGAAGGTCACTACCCCTACAGAGCTCAGGGGTTGGATTAGCGATTAGCAACATAGCATTAGCATTAGCATAGAAGAGCGACAATGTTCCAAGAAAGTGTTCTGTGTTCAGAAGCACGCTTAAGCTGTGTGTGTGTGATTAAATACACGCAACAACATTTTACAACTGTTATTTTGGTAAAAGTTTAGGTATTTACTGTACCTACTGGAGACGCGACTATCCGCCATTTTGAAATCTAAACTTGGGGCGGGGTGGGAGTTTACCACTAGAGGGGGCACAACCCCCAACCTCCTCGTCTCTCGACACGCCCATTTGGATGGAGATTTTGAATCTGGTCTGGGGGCGGGGCTACCGTTTCACAGTGGGTTGAGTGACCCAACTTTATTGGAATCCAGTTTGTAGAATGAGATTGGTGAAATTACCAGTAACTTGCCTGTTGGACTCGTTGGCTTGTTATGTTAATTAATCCTGTTCAGGATCCCAGGTATGTTCTGTGTGTTATTGTTAGTAGGCCTGTCACGATAACAAATTTTGCTGGGCAATCAACTGTCTCAGAAATTATTGCGATAAACAATAATATTGTTTGAAATTTGATAATAATTAGTAATTAATAAATTTAAGAAGAAATGTTTATCTGTTTTGCTAGTAGTACCTTTTTTCAACCACTTGATGGCAGTACAAGACTGAACCGAAAGATGGAAAGTGAGGGAGCGAGCAGTGACATGGGCTGTCTCTCTTCGGTTCTCAAAATGGCAGACATTCGGTATGGTTTGAGCGCTTTAGCATAGCATTTTCCACACAAAGCTTTCAATAAAAAAATCAGTAAACAAGTTCTCAGCTTCTTCTTGCAGAGAAAAACAACTTTTTACAAGAAGCCATGGGTTTCAACTGTGAATTTTGGAGCTTCGACAAGACGGAGGTATTTTCCTGAGGTGGGCCTGTTAGCTTAGCTCATAGCTTAGCTTCTTAGCTTAGCTGCTTTTAACAATCCAAAAACGTGATTTTGGACGGTTAAAACAGATTTTAAAGAGAAAAAAGAAAGAGAGGGGTCAGTGAAGAGCACCGAAGATGTGCTTTTTGTCATCCAATGTCTTCAGTAGAAGGAGAAAGACAAGAAAACGATAAAGCCGATAAATGAAAACGAGGTTGATAATTTTCATCTATCATGCGATTAATTGAATAATTTTTTATCGTGACAGGCCTAATTGTTATTTCAGATTAAATGCCTGTTCTTGCACTTTGTGAAATACACTTCTAAATAAATGCCACTTACACTCCAAAGTGACTTATACTGTATATTGTGTTTTCCTCTTCATGAAGCATTTTTTGACAGATGCTACCTATGCTCCGGAGTGACTTATAGTTCGGAAAATATGATATATTACTACCGTATTTTTCGGAGTATAGGTCGCACCGGAGTATAGGTCGCACTGTCCAATTATTACCAATACAGTACTGTAGATTGGAAAAATCCCCAGATAGGTTGCACCGGAATATAAGTCGCACCTATGTTTAGCTCTGCTGCAAATGTCTGCCACAGGAACGCACAGCAAGGCTTTTAAGAAGATTAACACTTAAAAACAATTATTTGTTTGATAAAAATTATAGCAAATATGTGTCTGAGCTGAACTTTTCCTTAATAAATGAACGTAATTGTGAAATGAGCTGGATTTAAAAATTTGTTTCGCCGAAAGTGATAAAAAGCCATATATAGGTCGCACCCGAGTATAGGTCGCAGGCCATGAAAAAATGATAAAAAGGTGCGACCTATACTCCAAAAAATACGGTACCTTGAAATACTTACATGTATTCATAAAAATTCATCCTACTTGCAGTTATATCCTACCATGTTGTTGTTTTATCTCTCTTTAGGACCTTGTAAATATTATAATACTTTCTCACTTTTTGGTACTTTATTTTGTACCCATATTGCATGCTTTGGTATTTTCTTGTTTGTTTGTTCTTTATTTTTTTAATGCGTCAAATCTGTTCTCCTCATCCTGAGCATTTCAATGTACGTACTGTTAACCTTGCATATGACAAATAAGCATAACTTGAACTGAATAATAATAATAATAAACTTTATTTGTATAGCACCTTCCTACAATGCCTTGCATTGACCAAAGTGCTTAAACTGAAAAAAACAACAACACCACAATCACTGCTCGTTACCTTCTTTCTTTTAGTTTGCACCGTCTACAGCATCAAATGCACTTCATGAAGGACAGAAGTTACCTTTTTATCAAACAAATACCGGTAATTGTTTTTAAGTGTTAATCTTCTTAAAAGCCTTGCTGTGCGCTCCTGTGGCAGACATTTGCAGTAGAGCTAAACATGGTCCACATTTTGACGTATACTGTATATGAATTTTTCCAATTCTTTGGCAATAATTGGACAATGCAACCTATATTTCGGTGCAACCTATATTCCAGAAAATACGGTACACAGTAACAATTTATTTGTTTCAAAATAAAAATTCTACTAAGGTTGGTATGAGCAAAAAAAATTAACCACCAAAAAATTTGATGACAGTTTATGACTTGATCTGGTCAAGAAGTATTTCTCAAACAAAAATTGTTAACATTTTTGGGCAGAGAGTTCTGCAAAATTGTGGAAGAGACCTAAATCTGTCTATGATTCAAGTAATTTTGTCTGACATGTTCATGCCAAGTGCTTTCATTTCTTGTTATATCGTGCCCCTTTTGACGTTGAACTACCGGTAATCACGTCCAAGCAGGTCTGCAAATGCAGGCAAAATTGCTAATACAGTATAAGGCAACATGCTTCTTTCCCACAGTGGCAGAGTGGTTCACCTCTGTCTGAACTTGGATTTATTTTTGTATTTAAAGGTATTGTGACATGATTTTGTAAATTTGAATATTTGTCAGAACATATATATCTTATATCATTGAGCTCTGTTCGTTTTTGCAAAATAAATTATAAATATATTAAATTTTTATTCCAAGTTATGGTAGTTTTTTTCTCTGGGATACGCCCCTAAAAATCTGCGCATTTCCGCAAAAACTTCATTGTGACGTGCTACGTGACTACGGGAAGGCACGCTCCAACGTGCATTTAAATAATAATGGGGAGCATGTCCGATTGCGTCTGAGATATATCATTTTAAGACAGTAAATCATCCAAAACTCTCATTAATAAACCCTCCCTGAATAAAAAGAAACTACAGATGTTACCTGATCGCGCAGACATAATTTAAAAATACATTATTAGCAACGTGTTTGCTCCGGGCTCTCGGCTAATGTTTCTTAGCAGCCATCTTGGCAAACAGAGTCCCTGACACCGGTCACGTCTGAGATATATCATTTTAAGACAGTAAATCATCCAAAACTCTCATTAATATCCCTCCCCGAATAAAAAGAAACTACAGATGCAGACATAATTTAAAAATACATTATTAGCAACGTGTTTGCTCCGGGCTCTCGGCTAATGTTTCTTAGCAGCCATCTTGGCAAACAGAGTCCCTGACACCGGTCACGTCTGAGATATATCATTTTAAGACAGTAAATCATCCAAAACTCTCATTAATAAACACTCCCCGAATACAAAGAAACTACAGATGTTACCTGATCGCGCAGACATAATTTAAAAATACATTATTAGCAACGTGTTTGCTCCGGCCTCTCGGCTAATGTTTCTTAGCAGCCATCTTGGCAAACCGAGTCCCTGACACCGGTCACGTCTGAGATATATCATTTTAAGACAGTAAATCATCCAAAACTCTCATTAATATCCCTCCCCGAATAAAAAGAAACTACAGATGCAGACATAATTTAAAAATACATTATTAGAAAAGTGTGTGTGCTACTGATTCGGCTAGCTTGTTAGCAGCGAACATAAATAATCTGCCGTGATAATTGGCTTTATACACTCACAGTGTATAAAGTAAAACAACATGAACTCACGTAAAATATATAGTTTATAATCTAAAACACTACACACCTCCGATTATGTTTACACAAAGACTTACTCATCTCCTGGACAGTCTTCCGATGGTCCCTGCGTTGTTTCGACATGGTAGCTCCTGTGGGACTTTCTTCTGTAGATTTTCTTTTAAAAATAGTAGGAATAGCATCCGGTTTTAAAAGTCTTCTCCATCTTACTGGTAATCCAAAAGATTCTTGTAAACCAGGTCTTTCCAGATAACAATCGGCAGTAAAATGGTCGCTGCAGACATACGAGTAGGAACCCACCGGTCCTTGTCTGGTCCATTCTGATTCTTGTCGAAGTTTCTCATCTTTTGGAAATTTGTGAAGGCTCACTTGTTCACTGCTGATATTAGAACACCCAAATGCGCTACAACGTGACGGCATTTTTCAAGTTACACAAAAAAAAGAGGCGATCTTTCAGGAAATGAATTCTATGGCAAGCAGTTAACACACAAAACAAACGGGCAAGGCTCTGCCTTCTGCCCGTTGTGACGTTGATGACTGGCGACGACGACTGGTGATGACGTATTGCGGAAATGCGCGGAATTTTAGGGGCGTATCCCAGCAAGTACCAGAGAAAAACATTACCATAATTTAGAATAAAAATTTTACATATTTATAATTTATTATGCAAAAACGACCAGAGCTCAATGATATAAGATATATATGTTCTGACAAATATTCAAATTTACAAAATCATGTCACAATACCTTTAAGGGTATAATTAATACTTTTACAGTTAATTTTGACATCAGATTCATGCAAAATTATCCAACGTTTTTTTTTATGAAAAGAGGCAAGTGTTTCATGAAATTCTTTTTTGGTTACAAGTTAGAAAATTTCAAAACATTTTCTGAATTTCATTTTTTCTATATTTGCTCAAATCTTCATCTTTAAGCCAAGTGTTGCTATTTTTATTATCCTCATCTATCCCTTTAATTCTCACCACCAGTGCAGGTCGAAGCTCTGCTGGCAACAAGATGAACAATGTAATCCAGACATCTTTCTTCCCTACCACATCCTACAGCCACTGGTGGGGGACTCAAAGCATTCCCAAACCAGATGGGAAATGCAATCCCTTTCTATGTCTCCTGGGTCTGCTTTAGGGCCTCCCTCCATCTGGACATACCCCAAATACCTCCACAAGGAGACCGCAAGGAGGCCACCAGGAGGTAGAGTAATTAGATCCTCAAACAATCTTAATCAGTTACTTTCCACAAGTAGTTTCTTTTTCTAAAACATAAACAGTGTGAGAAATGAAATGTTTTTGGCTCGGCATATCTTATTTTTTTAGTTCTCACCACCACAATAATCTGATACAACACCCACATCACTGCCAGCGTCATAACAATCCCTTTTTCAATCCATCTTTTTTGTTCCGTCAGACATTCCTTAAATCTAAAAACAAAAAGAGTCCAACTGCTATACGATAACATTTTAGAGCTGTTACCTGTACTACATTAAAGGGGACCACACATTCAAAATTCACTTTTTAATGTTTTTTTTACTGAACTTTGGGTATGTACTTCATAAAAAAACAGTCCTAGTGCTAAAAAAATGCACCCAGTGATTTATTTACTCTAAGTAGATTTATTTATCTTAGATAGAAACACTCCGATTGCACTTCCTGCGGTTTGTGACGTCACAAACCGTAACCACAACCCACACCAAACCTGAGTCCAGCCCCTCACCTAGCAACCCCTGGTGCGGCTCAACCCACTTCAGTATAAAAAACGTCACGGTTGCCGAGCAGTTTAGGAACTGACCTGGCGGTCATTTATTTATTTATTCATTTATTTAGCCCCCGGGGGGGCTATGGGCTCAGCCCTGCTCCAGCCAGCAGCACATCTTGAGTAAAACCAGAATGTTTTATTACCTTGTTTGAATGAACTCTGTCTCGTTGAAACTGTGCACACACACGCTCGCGGTTTGGACTTGTTTCTTATATGATGGAGGACTGCTCTTGCACAACTGTCAGTTTGGTCGAGCGGTTACGACACTTGAGCGGCACGCAGGAGACTAGAGTTCGCCTCCTGTCAACGGCATCGTTTTTTTTTCCCTTTTTATTTAAAGCCTTTTGTTTCGGAGAAATCGGGGTGAAACTAGATATATACATCGACATAATAATACTTTATAATTGTTATTTTTACGTTTTAGTTCAATTTTTAGTGTAATATCGCTCCCAACGCGCAGCCGGCAGAAAACTGTGCACACACACACACTTACTCGCGGGACGACAGTCTGTACCATAAAGCACCACTGATCGATATATTTTCAGATTAGCAACTTATTTATTTTAAGAATACCTTTCACTTCATCAAAATCTAATCAAAACTTCAGCGTTCTAAATGTAGGTGGTTGTGATTGTTTCTTATACGATGAAAGACTGCTTTTTGCATAACTGCCCGGTTGGTCTAGAGG
>JBBPBX010060205.1:0-13416 GCA_038048925.1 Garcialebias charrua
AAAGCAGTTTCACAGACAGGATAGAGCACAGCAAAGAGGAGAGGGAGATGGATAGAAAAGGTAACTGCCATTGACAAGAGCAAGTGTTGAAGTGTGAATACACAAGTTGAAATTTTACCCATTATCCCTCCCTGAGGCCATGTGACCAGCAGTCAACCATAATGAACCAATGAGTTAGTCTCAGTGAGTCACGAGGACCCACCCCCCAAGAGAGACGTGTATTGATGAGAATGTATAAATAAAGGTTTAAAAAAATCTAACCAATGAATTTACCAAACAGGTCACAGTCCAACCAATGAAATGGGGACGTGGGGGGATTCCTCCCTCTCCCTGTGAGTCATGTGAGCTCCGCGAAGCAGGACTCAAGTTACAGTGTTACAATGTGAACACCTACAGCTTATTTATGTACAAAATTGGGTTGTATTTATGTGGTGGTGGTGTTTTTGTTTGTGTGTGTGTGTGTGTGTGTATGTGCACGTGCGGCTTGCTTTCAGTTGCGCTCTATAGATTAGCAATTACAGTACAGTAGTTGTAAGTACCGGTAGAAGCTTTCTGAAGGGATGGAATTCAGCTACTCCTGCATAAATCACTGTTCTTCTCTCAGAGCCTAATGATAATCTGGGCCTTCTTTTATTATTATCCAAGCTGAAAAACATGAGAAAATTATGTTTGTGTGTTTACAGTATCCTAAAGGACCTGTTGCAAATTCAGCAGAGTATCGGCTACTGTCCACAGTTTGATGCTCTGTTTGACGACCTGACTGCCAGGGAGCATCTGCAGCTTTACACTCGCCTCCGAGGCATTCCGTGGAAGGACCAAGGGAGGGTCAGTCTCTTTCTCACACATAATGTACACAGTCAGTCACCTACAGAAACTTAAATCATATTTGCACCTTCAATGTTTTACTGGTTGTTTTTTTGCCATCAGAAGTCATGATCATTTTTGTAATAAAATAATAATAATAATAATAATCTAATACCCTTTCAATGTCTAAGTGAAACCAAGTTTCAACATAGTAAATAATGCCAATTAAATAAAAATATGTAATGTAATGTAAAAAAAGTGGCTGCATGAATATTCACCCCTTTGAAAGTGACTGTCCTAATCCAACTCGGAGAAGAGAGTTAAAAAGCTACAAGCTAGGGGATGGATCCAAAAGGACTCCCAAGGCCCTAAACATCCCCAGGAGTTCTGTTGAATCCATAATTGAGAAATGGAAGAAATATGGGACATGTGTAAACCTAGCAAGAGCAGATCATTCTCACAAACTGAGAGACCATGAAGACGGAGACCGGTGAGAGAGACCACATGACACCTGAGACCACTCTGAAGGAGTTACAATCTTCAGCAGGTGAGATGGGACAGACTGAGCATACAATGGTTCTTCTGCAGACATCATTGTGTTGGAACCACAATATTTAAACCCCCTTTAGTTGGTGCTATTGAACTATCTGCTTTATCTGAAAATTTAGGAAAGAATCATAAGCTATGTTTCCATCCAATTTAAATTCGATTTTTGAGCGAATTTTAGAAAATTTCGCTAAAATGTAAATTAAAATTATGAGGATCAGAAGTGTTTCCATTAAACTGGCTTGAAGCGCATCTGCAATGCCACGCAAAGCGTCTCTACGTCAGACGTCAGCGTCATTACGTCACACGTCAGCGCCATACGTCAGACGTCAGCGTTACGCACTTCCACAGTAAACAGGAAGTAGCGTTTGAAAACAGACATCTCGGCAAAATGGAGAGAATATTTCAGGTATGTGTTGCTATCGGGCAAGTTGTATTTATTCTGTCATGCCAACTAGTTTTAGCGATGTTACATGTTGTCCGGAGCGGAAACAGCTGATCAGTCACGTGACGTGAATGTTCGCTGCGGCAGAACTGAGTCGGCTAATCTGTTTCCATCTGTCGTTTAGCCGACTCAGCTCTGAATCGACTCCCCAAAAACTACCTCAAGCGAGCGTATAAACTTTAGAGCGACTTAGAGGAAGTTAACTCGAATTATGCCGTTTCCATTTAGCTTTTCTGATGCGATGCTTCATAATGCGCACCTAGAAACCTTGATGGAAACACGCCTATAGACATCGTTAAGCAGGAAGTGATGATGTTCAGCATGCAGCATCCCGTGTGATGTAATGGATCCACCACCACCATTATGCCTCTTTTTTTAGATGGCATAATGAGATAGATTTTTATAGATTTTTTTTTTATGTTTTCACACGTTGCCAAATTAAAGCGTACAAAAAACAACTCAGGGTTTTTGCTTGGAGGTAACATTATGGTGAAGACCCTTAGAATTGAGAAGATTAGATTGAGAATGAACTTTCTTATTATGGTGAAGAGTTTAGCTGGCTCTTTAACTCAGCACACACACACATAATGAGGATGCTGAGGGAGAACAGTAAATAAAACAGACAGATACAGGTAGTCCCCGATTTACGAACGAGTTCCGTACCTACGGGCCGTTCATAAGTCGAAAATTCGTAAGTCGGATCACATACAAATTTTTATTTTTTTTATAAATAAATAGATGTACAGTACTGTACAGTTACCAATCACTTAGCCTATCCTAACACAGTTTTTAAAGATGAAGGAGTGAGTTGAATTGTCTCCCTTTCACATAAAGGGAGCTAGCTCCCTTTATGTGAATGGAGCCTGCTAGGGAGGAGGGAGACAATACATAGTTCCCAGACACGCCCCCAGTATTGCGCAAACCGGTTTTCGCACCACATCTGAAGGCAGAAAAGGCAAGATGGCGAACGAGCAGAGCAAATTATACGGACAAAAACACGAGCTACCACAGCTTCACCAAGGAACAATAGCAAAATGGCAGTGGTCGGAGTTAAATGAGTTTGAGAAAGAAATCATGGCAGACGAATCAGACAACTTGTCACAAAGTAGTTACTCCGATATCATTAATTATTTAATTATTACAAGGAGCGAGCGCACACCGGCTTCACAGCACAGCTTCACAGCTTTAAATCCAAAAAAGATGTGTAAACTGTCTCAATCAGATCTAACCAGCTAAAAAAAGGTTTAACTAAAATAACACACAGCCAACAAACAGTCCAAGCTGAACACAGACCAGAACCAGCACTTTGAGTCTTACCGTGTTGGAAGTTAGCATGTTGTTAGCATCTGGAGCGAGGCTCGCGGGAGCTCAGGTCGGACGGCGTGGATCCGTCGCGGCCGCGGGGGCACGTCCCATGGGACCGACGCGTCGCCCGCACGACTTGGCTCCCGTCCTCCTTCTCCAACTGGGACGGTCTCCCCGCCGGTCCCGGTGGACCGTGAGGAGGCCATTGTCGCGTTAGCGAGATGCTAAGCTAACAGCATGCAAGACGGTTTGCTAAATAATGGAGAAAAAAAAACCAGCTCTAACACACAGACAGTTGTACTCTAACATTGTTCTGACATAGTTTCACAAAATGATTTATGTAGAATATTTTGTTTACCGGCCAAAAGGACGACGTCTTCTGAGCAGCTCCTGAGATCCTTCAGAGCAGACTCAGAGAGAGGAGGGGCTGCAGTCAGCTTCTCCGATGAGATAAATCCTTCACGTTTACTTTTTTTTTGATTAAGTGAAACCTGCGCGTTGCCCAAACGTCTACCCGACTGGAACACCCACTGACACAACACGAAGTAACCATTGCAATTAATTAGAAATTAACACAAAAAAAACGTGAAAAATGAACATCCATTAGACCGCGCTGTCCCCTGTTCTGACTTTCAAAATGAGGGTCCACCCGGAAGTAAGACGGATGTGACGTCACATGGGAACTATGTATTCAACTCACTCCTTAACTGTGTTAGGATAGGCAAAGTGCTTGGTGACTGTACAGTACTGTACATTTATTTATTTATTATTTTAAAAAAATAAGTCTGAAACGTCGTAAGTCGAGGGCGTCGTAAGTCGAGGACTACCTGTATTCAAAAAAGGGATTACATTTGGCAGCATTTATTTCCCTCTCCATATTACCAAGCTTTCCAGAGCCAGCTGTCAAAAGCTCCTGATCCAGGGTATTTTAAGTTCATCCATCCATTTTCTTTTCCAAAGTCAGGTCAAAATCAATCAATCAATCAATCAATCAATCACCTTTATTTAACCAGGTAGAGCCCGTTGAGATCGAGATCTCTTTTACAAGGGTGACCTGGTCAAGTGGTCAGCAGCACACGTCACATTGGCAATAGGCATTTGCACTTATCAAAAGAAAATAAAGAAAACTACAATCACAGTAAACAGATGTTGACAGTTCAAAACCAACAGGATATGACAGATTTCTATATACATTATATACAAAACAAGCAGACAGACCTCGGTTGGGTAAATAAAGTTAAAAAAATCAACAATGACATGTATATTGGATAAGTAATGGTTAGAAACATCTGCAATGGTCAAGTTTCTTGATGACATTTTCTACTACGGTTGACATAAAGGATCCAGGAGAGATGAATGTTGATAGTTTCAGATCTTTCTGTAAGTTGTTCCAGGCTGAGGGGACGGCGAAGCTGAATGCTCTTTTTCCTAGTTCAGTTCTGACAGGAGGAACTGACAGGAGGACTAAATCGTTAGAGCGCAGGGAGTAATGACTGTGTGATGTTTGTATTAAGGAGGTGAGGTATGACGGGACTAGGTTTAGGAGGGTCTTGTAGATGAAGGATATCCAGTGAGTGTATCTGCGAGTGCTGAGAGATGACCAGCCAGATTTTACGTAAAGCTCACAGTGATGAGTGCGATAACTGGAGTCAGTAATGAACCGAAGGGCACCGTGGTAAATGGAGTCTAAGGACTGTAGGTATTTTGATGCAGCACTCATGTACAGCACGTCACCATAATCTAGTAAAAGGGCAGCAGCTTGAGCAGGGAGGTCCAGATGTCTCTCTCCACAGCCACCTCTTCCATCTCTTCTGGGAGGATTTCAAGGCATTCCCAGGCCAACTGAGAGACATAGTCTCTCCTGCATGTCTTGTGTTATCCAGTGGACTGACATGTCTGCATCCCTACCTGGCACACAACAGAGAACTTTGCCTTACAGCTCAAGTCCCTCTTCACCACAAGAAACCGGCACAGAGTCTGCAATACTGCAGATGCTGCACCAATGTGTCTGTCAGTTTCAGGCTCCATTCTTCCTTCACTCATGAAAAAAAAAATATATATACTTGAACCCCTCCCCTTGAGGTAGTCAGTCAATCACTTCAGACTCTTTGGGTCACCCTCAACCCGAAGAGATTAATTCACCCTTTTCTGACTGAAGACCATGGTTTCAGATTTGGGCGTGCTGATTCTCAACTGATCTTCTTCACACTTGGCTGAGAACCACCCCAGTGAGAGCTGGAGGTCGCGGCACAATAACGCCAGTAGGACCATATCATCCACAAATAGCAGCGATGGAATCCTAAAGCCACTGAGCTAGACTCTCTTTGTCCCCTGGCGGTACCGAGAAATTCTGTCCATGAAAGTTATGAACAGAACTGTGACAAGGAGAAGCCCTGGTGTCCAATTCCTACCCTGAAGTGGTCCGACTTACTGCTACCAATGAAAGCCAACTCTTGCACTGCTTGTATAGGGACAGAACAGCCTGTAGAAATGGGTCCACAATCCCATACAGACGGAGCACCCCACATTGTACCCCGAGGAACACAGTCTAATTTTTTCTCTAAGTCCACAAAACACATGTAGACTGGATGGGCAAACTCCCATGATCCCTCGAGGACCCTAGTGAGGGTAAAGAGCTGGTCCAGTGTTCCATGGACAGGACAAAACGTTCATTGTTCCTCCTGGGTCTGAGGCTTGACCAATGATCTGACTCATTTCTCCAGTACCCTTGAATAGACCTTACCAGGGAGGCTAAGGAGAGTGACGCCCCTATTATTGGACCACATCCTCTTGTCTCCCTTTTTGGTCAAGGTCACGATCAAGGTTCTGTCATTTTCATCGCATGTGGTACATGAAGGTGGAACGAAATTGTGTACACAGGGTCCCAGTTACATCCAACAATAACAAAAATATAAAGTGTGAAAAGAAACAGTAAATAAGGATCTAAGATATAAACTAAGATGTACGCTAATCGAACGCCAAACAGTACGCTAAAAAAAATCTAAGATATATGCCAGTGACTAATAGTGCAAAACAATACACTGAACATCAGCAGCACAAACATGGCTATGTGGGTGGATGAGTATGAATGAATGAATACAACAGCATGAAATAATCAGCAGCATGGATAATCAGCAGCACATAAGCAGCACATAACAATCAAAGTTGCTTTACAGTGATTTTGTTTCACAATGATAATCCTGATTAGGGATTTATGAGACTACCAGCTTCAGGGTAGAAGTTGTTCCTCAGTCTAGTGGTTCTGCACTTAATGTTCCGTGACCTCCTGCCTGAGGGGAGCAGGGCAAAAAGTGTGTATGGTAGGTGAGTGGTGCTCTCCATGATGCAAGTGGCCTTCTTCCTGCATCTGGAGGTGTAGACGTCTGTGATGGTGGGGAGGCTGACTCCGACAATCTTCTGTACAGCCTTCACCACTCTCTGCAAAGCTTTTCTTTCTGCAGCTGTGCTGCTGTGTTTTGAAAAGGAGACCCACCACCCCAGTCTACCAGTCAAGTGGCACTGCCCACAATGTCAATGCGATGTTGAAAATGCGTATCAACCAAGACAGCCCTACAATTTCCAGAGCCTTAAGGAAATTAGGGTGAATCTCGTCCACCCCTGGAGCCCTGCCGACATCCAGCTTTTTAACTACCTCGGTAACCTCAGCACAGTTAAGGACAGACCAACCCTGAAGTCCTCCAAATCCACTTCTTCCATAGAAGGCATGCCAGTGGGATTGAGAAGGTCCAAAAAGTATTCCTTCCACATCCCGATGACAGCAATGTTTGAGATCAACATCTCCCCACCTTCACTGAGCACATTATTAGTAAAGTGTAGCTTTTTCCTCCTCAGCTATCTGATGGTTTGCCAGAATCTCCTCAGAGCCGATCGAGAGTCTCTATCCATGGCCTCATGGAACTGCTCCCACATCTTTGCTTTTTCCTCAGCAGCAGTCAAGGTTGCGGCCCACTTGGCCCTCCAGTACTCCTCAGGTGTCTCTAGCATCCCACTAACCAACAAAGCCAGATAGGACTCATTCTTCAGCTTGACAGCCTCCCTAACCCGGGGTATCCCCCACTAATTTTGAGGATGGTCACCACGAGAAACACTGACAAATTTGCAGCTACAGCTCAAGGCAGCTACTTTAAGAAATGAGGTGCTGAACATGGCCCACTCGGACTCAATGTCTTCCACCTCAGCTGGGATGTGGTTAAAGCTCTCCCCGAGGTGTAAGTTGAAGTTCTTTGACGGGTTCTCCTGCAGGCATTCCTAGTAAGTCCTCAGTACACATTTGGGTTTTTCGAGTCAGTCCGGCATCTTCGCATGCCATCTGATCCAACTCATTACCAGGTGGTGATCAGTTGACAGCTCAGCTCCTCTTTTCACTCGAGTGTCCAAAACAAATGGCCTCAAAACAGATGAAACAACTACAAAGGCAAGCATTTATCTATGACCTACGGTATCCTTGTGCCAACTGCACTTATGGACACCGTTATGTTCATACATGATGTTCATGATAGACTAACCATGACTAGCATAGAAGTCCAGCAACAACACAACTCGGTTTCAGATCAGAGAGGCTGCTCCTCCCAATCACACCCCTCCAGGTCACACTGCTGTTATTCACGTGGGCATTGAAGTCCACCAGCAGAATAATGGAGTCTCCAACTGGAGCACGTTCCACCTCCCCTGCTAATGACTCAAAGAAGCCCAGATATTCTGAATTAATATTTGGCGCATTGGCACAAACAATAGTCAGAGCCCATCCCCCGATCCGAGGGCAAAGGGTAGCTACTCTCTCATCTACCAGGGAAAACTCAAACACACAGGCACCAAGTCTGGTGGATGCCTCTCTCTATGGGCAACTCCAGAGTGGAATAAGGTCCAGCCACTCTCAAGGAGATTGGTTCTGGAGCCCTTGTTGTGTGTCGAGGTGAGCCCAACTGCATCTAATTGGTACTTCTCAATCTTACGCACAAGTTTAGGGTCCCAAGAGCCAGCTTTGGTAAGCCAGGGTCAGAGCACTAAGGTCACTGCCCATGTCTTCATGCACCCGACTTGTAGACCCTCTCCTGCAGGTGATGGGCCCACAGGAAGGCAAACCCATGTTGATCATTCAGGCTGATCCTGACCAGGCCCCATAGGTAGAGGCCTGGTCATCAGGAGCTTGCCAATGAGCCCCTCACTCAGGCCTTGCTCTAGGGTGGGGCCTACATCTGGGCAAGGGACATTGAGTTCCTTCTTTGTCCATACAAGTGTCTTGAATCCTTCTTTGTCTGGTTTGTTACCTAGGACAAATCTGCCTTGGGAGACCCTACCGTGGGGCAATTACAATTTCCCTGAACAGTATAGCTCCTAGGAACATTCAGGCACATAAACTCCCCCACCATGATAAGTTGTCAATTCAAGGAGAATAAGTTCAATGGGATTTATTGACATGTCAACTAACAGTGTACACAGAACACAGTGAATGAAGCAAGACAACATTCTTCCATGTTCAACATGAAATGATCAATTTCACAATTCGGACTTACAAGGCTCTTGTGCATGCATGTACAGCATATAACAGGTGCAATACAGTTACAATCTTATTGTTGTGGAGAGGTACTGCAGATACCAGTGTCCCAGTTAGGTTTCTAAAGCTTTGTATCAATCGTGTAAGTTTGTATAACAATGACTGACATGTTTTTGAACGAGTCATATTTAATTTTTTAATTACTTTTTTCTCCAACATTCTTGTGGTGTAGTGGTGCATATCCTTGCCTGTCACGCGGGAAACCAGGGTTCATTTCCCTAATGTTGAGTGAAATGTTGGTGAAAAATACTCTTGCTTACGTTGATTACCCAAAAAAGAACCACACTCGATGAGGACAGGAGATTTTTAACTTGGATTTTACTTGCAATGCCAGATTTTCAGGACAGGTTACATAAATATACATAAAATTTACACATATAAAGACGAGTCATGTGAATCTGCAACGAGTACCTTCTCCACTTGCTTTTGTATCCTTATCAAATCAGCTGAGTTTACAGAGCTCAGGAGGAGTCCTTGGCTGCAGCTGTATGCTGCGGCCTTCCCACCAAGTGCTCTACATTAACTCAAACATATGATTCATGGGTAAAGATAAGATAGGCCCTGTGTGACAGTCTTGGGCTTCTTGTTCTCAGCGATAGTAATAAAAACATCCATAACCTGTTGTGAAAAAATAGTCAAATTTGTTGACAACACCACAGTGCTAGGGCTCATCATTGGAGGGATGAGTCCGTCTACAGAGGCGAGGTGGAACATTTGACTGCTTGGTGCAGGGGGGAACAATCTGCTCCTCAACACCTCAAAGACTAAAGGCCGAGATACACTGAAGCGTCCTCAGGTACGCCACTCTACGCGCGCATTTTGTGCGCATGTGTTTTGCTGCTATACTTCAGAAACTATCAGCTCATATGAGCAGCTGCAGCTGCGCACGGAGGGGACTCAACTGAGCTCGCTGATTGGTCACTTGCTGACACGCCTACTGAAATGATTGACAGCTTTTCAGTCAGCTCATGTAGCTCGCTGAAGACCGCGGCGGTGTTCTGATACAGTGTTTCTACTACAGTATATATGTTATAAAAAGTTCTCTCAGAGAAAAAAATAATAACAGGGAGTGCTTTTCCTGCAGCACACAGCCCACCAGGGATATTTAAAACATTGCGCACCCAGGTAGGACCTGAATTCATTCATTTCATTCATCGAGTGAACGGAGGAAGAAGTGATTACTTGACTTTAGGCAAAAAAACAAAAGAAAAGGCCCGATCAGCGATAAAGAAGGGGAATTTATTTCATTTGTGTAACATACAAAACAGTCCGGCGCCGGGGAAGTTTATGGTCAGACACCGCGTATCGCGCACGCGGACGTAAAAAAAAAATACTCTGATGCATGCTCAATAATCCAGGTAGAAAAATCTAAAAAAGCTAAGTCTGGTCCTCTGGACATTCAAAAAATAAAACAAAACAAAGCAAAAAAAATGTAGAAACGTTTCGTCTTTCGTCCACTTGATCATGTGAGCAACTGGTTTCAGGCTGTCATCAGCCAACTGGTTGTGCAACACTGTGGGAGGGTGCTATTTATAAGACTGAGCTGAACACAGCAACTCAGACTGAGGAAGTCTTTCGGACGAAAGACGAAACGTTTCTACATTTTTTTTGCTTTGTTTTGTTTTATTTTTTGAATGTCCAGAGGACCAGACTTAGCTTTTTTAGAGTAAAAAAAAAAGCTTTGCGCGTACATGCCCTGAGGGGCTACGCGGGGCTACGCTTTTGCCTTGACGTACGTACGCTGCGTATAGGCGTATCGTGAGGACGCTCGAGTGTATCTCGCCCTTAAGGAGCTGATCATCGACTTCAGGGAAAAGAAAATGATGGTCCCACCCCTGATTATAAGTGGAGACTTCTGGATAGAGTAGTTGACTACCGTTTTCTTGGAGTCCATATCCAGGGGAATCTGACCTGAAACGTGAGCCTGAAACGTGAGCAAGCACTCCTAACCCTTTCCCTTCCACTATGAGACCTAATCCTTAATGATTAATACCCATTATTTTGTTGGGATAAAGTCTCATCAAGTCAATTTGGTGAGAATACCCTGATGCATGCTCAATAATCCAGGTAGAAAAATCCAAAAAAGCTAAGTCTGGTCCTCTGGACATTCAAAAAACAAAACAAAGCAAAAAAAAATGTAGAAACGTTTCTACATTTTTTTTGCTTTGTTTTGTTTTTTGAATGTCCAGAGGACCAGACTTAGCTTTTTTTGGAATTTGGTGAGACTTCATCAAAGTCCATTGGGTCCCAGTGGCAATGATCACAGACCCATGCAGTCAGCCCCTCGTCTCTCTGCAAATCTAGGGCCGGAAGTTTTCCATTACATGTTAATCAGACATCTGACTCAGGGTTCAGACGGTCACTTGAGGGACCCTGCTCACATTGCCAAATTGTTGTGGAAAAAAGTGATTCCCAAATTGTCAGGTGTAGACTTCATTAAATTTATTACAAAGCTTTGGAGAACATCCAACAACTCACAGAAGAGCAATACATTTACAAGTACTGTACACACTTATCAAAGTCAAAGTCAACTTTATTGTCAGAACTGCAATATGTAGCTACAGGACATACACAGGATTGAAATTGCGTTTCTCTCAGTCCCTCAGTGCAACAGTAACCATTTAAACACTAAAACACTAAAACATTTAATAAACATAAGCATAAAATAGTAAAAGTGTAACACTGTCCTGAGTTTTTGCATAGTAGTATAAAAGTATGAAATTTACACCAACACTAAAACACTAAACATTTATCAATGCCTGTCTGAAGTTCTGACGCGCTCTGAGCTTACAGTAGTCTGTTGGTTTATATATTCTCCTGGTGTCAGTTTCATCCTGTCCAGCTGGTATCAAAGCAGCTGTGCACAGAAATGATTGGAGGTTGCAGAAAACTAAAACACCTCTCAAGGACTCTCTGGGAACAAGTCACTGTGTCTACAATATTGATAAAACCTTTAGCATAATACATTTGATCTTTTTGCTGTCTACTTACTGACAAACTCACCTTGACTGATTATAATGTAGAGAAAGGATCATGGAAACATAATATCATTCACAACAACAGTAAAGTCTATATTAAAAGTTAAATAAAAAAGCATGGTGCATGCATATATACACATCCGTTCGATAAACCTTTGACTAAAAATTATATGACGTACACAATACACAGTTTTTCCCTACAACATGAATCATAGAGACTAATGTTCCTGATCTGAATAAATCCTACTGGCTCTTCACGTTCCCCTTTTTTTGCCTGCAGGTGGTGCAGTGGGCCTTAGAGAAGCTGGAGCTGTCAAAGTATGCAGACACACCGGCTGGTACATACAGTGGAGGAAACAAACGAAAGCTTTCCACTGCCATTGCTCTGATCGGATTTCCATCCCTCATCTTCCTGGTAAGAGCCTTCAATTGTTCAGATGTAGAACATGGGAAGAATGGATCTGTGTGTAGCTTGAATGCTCTTTATAGTTCATCAAACATTGTGTGTATGGCTAAGAAGCCCGATTTAAAACAGTTTGTTTTTCTTTTCTAATGAATTGAATCACTTAAATTACAGAGACACCCAGCAGACGCAACCTCTGAAACATCTTCTGTCTGACCGTGACACTTTCATTTACACTTTTTATCAACCAGTATCAGTTGATGGGTACTGTCCAATGATACAGAAAGACCTCACACGGGGCACCAATTATGTAGTGTGTAACAATATGGGGCTGTAAATATATTGTTAATTATCAGTTATGAGTTAAGCTCATAAGATATGCATGTATTATGCAAATGACCTTGTTGTGTGGGCACCACCTCTCTCTTAGGGAGGAAAAATCAGTCTCTATTTACCCCCAAAATAATGTAAATTGACATGAGGTCTTTTCTCATGTTTAAAGGGCTTTAATACACACAGATATCCCAAAATAATCACAACTGAATCAGACGTCTAATTGATGAGGCAATTAGTAAAACTTAAAAAGGCAGACTTAGGTGATGGAAGAAGAAGAAGGGTGACACTCGCTCTTTACTTACTGCACTTATTTAATTAAGTTTTGTTGGTCAAATATAGGACCAGCTGGTATCCCACTTTAACGAGTGCAAAATAAGTAAATAAGTGTAGTGAGTGTCACACTTCTTTCTCCATCACTTCATAAATGTTACAGAGGTGTGCTCCAGTCAGCTAAATGTTTTAAAGCAGACCAATGAACTGATTGTTTCACATTTGATCACAGTACATTCCAACCATGAGTAAACCTTCTTCAAACTTGGTGAAAATGTGTGTAACTGATCTGAAATCAATTACAGTAGTCCCTCGCTACTTCGCGTTTCATTTATCGTGGACTCGCTCTCTGTTTTTCAAAATAAGATTAGACATGACAAGCAATTGGCTGATTGGTGGATGAGCTACACAATCGGCATGGAATTTTCATTTAAAATGAACTATTTTAACTTATTTAGCACCTGTGGCACATTTGTGCAGCCCAGAGCTGCAGAAAAAGCTTCCTCCTGTACCTTTGTACAGCCCATACCGTAGGATAAGCTTCCTGCTGCAGCTGATCAGCTGTTCTCCATGCAGAGCTGAGAAGTGGGCGTGGCCATGAGCGCTTGCAGGTGGCAAAGAGCAGATGAGGCAGGGAGCTAAAATCATGACATTTTGTGCTCTTTTAGAGCTTTGGAGTTTAGAAACATTGTTTAGAACACTGCAAGAGTGTGGGAAGTGTTTAAAATGCCTTTATACACACACACATACAGTA